>JARBWK010000012.1:105476060-105662110 GCA_030556195.1 Anolis apletophallus | reverse complement strand
ATGTATGTTAAAGGAACACACGCTTCTGTCCCTGAACACGCAAGGAAGGAAGGGCACGGGCACCTCTGCCCAGCAGCAAGCACACTAAAGACTTAGGCTTCTTGGCCTGGCGTGACCAGGAAGCCCCTGGAGGTACAAGTGACTGTATGTATGTTAAAGGAACACACGCTTCTGTCCCTGAACACGCAAGGAAGGAAGGGCACGGGCACCTCTGCCCAGCAGCAAGCACACTAAAGACTTGGGCTTCTTGGCCTGGCGTGACCAGGAAGCCCCTGGAGGTAGAACTGACTGTATGTATGTTAAAGGAACACACGCTTCTGTCCCTGAACACGCAAGGAAGGAAGGGCACGGGCACCTCTGCCCAGCAGCAAGCACACTAAAGACTTAGGCTTCTTGGCCTGGCGTGACCAGGAAGCCCCTGGAGGTACAAGTGACTGTATGTATGTGAAGGGAACACACGCTTCTGTCCCTGAACACGAAGGAAGGGCACATGCACCTCTGCCCAGCAGCAAGCACACTAAAGACTTAGGCTTCTAGGCCTGGCGTGACCAGGAAGCCCCAGGAGGTATAAGTGACTGTATGTATGTGAAGGGAACACACGCTTCTGTCCCTGAACACGCAAGGAAGGAAGGGCACGGGCACCTCTGCCCAGCAGCAAGCAAGCACACTAAAGACTTAGGCTTCTTGGCCTGGCGTGACCAGGAAGCCTCTGGAGGAACAAGTGACTGTATGTATGTTAAAGGAACACACGCTTCTGTCCCTGAACACGCAAGGAAGGAAGGGCACGGGCACCTCTGCCCAGCAGCAAGCAAGCACACTAAAGACTTAGGCTTCTTGGCCTGGCGTGACCAGGAAGCCTCTGGAGGAACAAGTGACTGTATGTATGTTAAAGGAACACACGCTTCTGTCCCTGAACACGCAAGGAAGGAAGGGCACGGGCACCTCTGCCCAGCAACACGCACACTAAAGACTTAGGCTTCTTGGCCTGGCGTGACCAGGAAGCCTCTGGAGGAACAAGTGACTGTATGTATGTTAAAGGAACACACGCTTCTGTCCCTGAACACGCAAGGAAGGAAGGAAGGGCACGGGCACCTCTGCCCAGCAGCAAGCACACTAAAGACTTAGGCTTCTTGGCCTGGCGTGACCAGGAAGCCCCTGGAGATACAACTGTATGTAATGTATGTGAAGGCTGGCTAGAATAGTATATTACTGATAATAAATGTTACAACAAAATGTTTGGCTTATGCCCAAGAGTAACCAATTGAAAAAAACAATGAATATCATTCAAGCATTGGATGAATACTGGATTACTGTTAAAATATGTAACAAAGAAATGTTTTGCTTATGCACAAGAGTAACCTAACCACTACAATAGAAAACAGTAACACCAATGCACTAACAGCCAGCAGGAAAAAAAGCCTTTTGCCAGAAAAAATTGTCAATGAATAATATCATTCCAGCATTGTGGATGGCTGGATTAACAAAATGGATGTAACAAGCAAATATTTGGCTTATGCACAAGAGTAACCATTGCCAATACAATAGAAAAATCACAGCAATGCCAATTGGCAGGACAGGCACCAGGGAACAAAAAAGCCTTGGCAAGAAAAAAATGAGTAATTAATAATATCATTCCAGCATTGGATGGATGGATTTATTACTGTTAATAAATAAATTCAGCAAGGAAATATTTGGCTTATGCCCCAGATTAACCAATAGCAAAAAAACCAAGCGATGGCAGGCAGGCAGCCAGGCTTTGCCAAAAAAATTAGATGAATGAAGAATAATAAAGCTTTCAATTGATGAATAATCCTTCCCTCCTCCTCCTTTCCCCCTCTATTTCTCCCCAGGGCCAGGCCTGCGAACATGAGGCAGGCAGGCAGGCTCTGGCAAAATCCTCTCCGCTACGAGCTTCCCCCTGCTTGCTGCGAAATCGAAACCAGAATGAGGAATGCCTCGTGGTGCACTGGTATTTAAAGGGTCTTAACCCCGCCCTCCAAGTGTTTCTTTGCCTCTGATTGGCTACAGGGAAGGTGGAGTGATGGTGGGGTGATGGTACCACCTGGTATCCATCAGCCAATGACAAAACACGCTTAGTAAGGGCAAAGAAGCCATACGAACGCTTTACGACCCAGATACAAAAATGGCGCCGAAGCGTCGTAAAAGGAAGTCTACTTCTGGGTTTGCGACAGCGATCCGTAAAACATCAAAAGTCCCATTACATACGAATCTCTAACGAATCCATTTAATTTCCGTTTCATTTTTCTCATGCCTAGTAATGTTTAATAATGTTTAATAATTTCCAGCTCAAAGCTGCATATTCAACACTATGTGGGTTACATGGCTTTTATCACCATGATTTTAGCTGAGAAACTGTAGCAATCAGAACCAAACATTTAGGGTTTTAAAAAAATTAACACACATACTGCTTTCCAAAATTATTGTGAGGGATAGCAATTATTGTTATTAATGAATAATTAAAGGTAATGGTGTGTGATGCCCATCACTTTGATAATGACCTATGTCATTTCTTTCATGTGTTGAATACCACATGGTCTAGAAATGAACATTTTTTGCATGAAGTCGAGCTCTGGTTTATTTGAGTAAATCAAACAATGGTGGGGGTAGGGTGTTGCAAGCAACAGTGTGAACAAGGAACAACAGCGTTTGGCTTATCCAAAATGTATTCATATAAGAATCAGCAGTGCATAGTCAATGGTTATTACAAAATATACAACACAATATAAACATTATCACCCCGGAGGGTTCCTACCCTTCAAAGTCCCAAGTCCAATATGAAAGTACACAAGTCCAAGATTTCAAATAAGAGAGGGTGATAGGGTAGAAGTCCAGGGGAGGTAAGGTCGAAAAACCCAGAAGAGACAGGGATGATGGGAGACGGAGTTAGGAGATGAGCTGGTTGAGTTCCTGGCCGCAGTGGCAGTAAATCCAAGTGGACTCAAACCGCAAGTTGGCAGGCCGACGAGGATAACTCTGTACGATGGTACCAACTCTCGTTTCGACCCATAGGGAGGGGTCTTTTCAAGGCCAGTAGTAACACATAAACTCCATTCATGTAGATGTTAAGGGTACGTTTTCTAAAGAGACAAAGTCAAAATATAATAGAGTGTTCCAAAGCACCCTAGTACACAGCACAATGGCTAAATCAACATAAATATGTATCCAATACAGTCAGAGTAATAATACATAATATAACTACATGAGTAAATTACATATAGCATGCATAGTTGCCATAATCATACAAGATATATACACATACCAGAGCCATGGAGGTAAGATCATACATCCATGGTAGGACCAGCGGCCGAAGCAAGTGAGCGTTGCAACGGGAGAGGCTAAATACCCAGGGGACCCTAGGACCAGGTGGAAATTATCTTAGTAGATCGGTGATTGTTAGTTTGTTGTTTAGTCCGATTGGAATTTCAGTTTTTAAGATTTGTATCCAGCGGGTTTCAGCCCTAAGAAGGCATCTGTCCACATCACTGTGGGGGGGTATTTGGACCCTCTGTATGCCGAAGAAACGGAGATCATTCGGACTGTGTTTGTGTGCCTTAAAGTGGAGGTAAAGGGGAGAATCCTCAGATAAAGATTTAATTCTCGAGCGATGTTCCGAGATTCTCACATTCAAATTTCTTTTAGTTTTACCCAAATAAATCCTTCCACAAGGGCAACAGATTCCATACACACACAAATTACTTTTACACGTAAAGAAGTCTTTAAATGTAAAGTCTTTACCTGTGCCAGGGTTGTAGATTTGTTTATCAGGATATACAAACTCACATTGAGCACAATTGCCACACCTATGCATCTTAGCAGTAAGGTTACTTTTGATGGAGGGAGTTCTAAGGCTGGAATGTATCAGAATGTCTCTAATGTTTTTAGATCGTTTATTAGCAATGGTGGGTATGTGTTGCAGACCAGGAATATCACTGACCAAGGGCCAATATTTAGATATAATCTTGCGCAGGGCAGGAGTGTCAGTGGTTAAGGTAAGAGGCCAGACGACCTTGCTGGGAGGAGGTTTGGTTTTCTTAGTGAGTAAAGCCTCTCGTGTAACACTCGCAGCTCTGTGCTCAGCTGCAGTGATAACCCTAGATGGATAGCCTCTGGCAATGAGTTTATTGTGGAGGGAATTAGCCTCCTGCTGATAGTTCTCAGGATTAGTGGAATTGCGTTTGAGACGAAGTAACTGAGCATATGGCAAGTTGTTTTTAAGGGAATAGCTATGAAAGCTATTGTGGTGAAGTACACAATTTCACAAACCCATATGCAGTGTGATGTGAGAACTATGCTGAAGTAGTAATATAAGGGTTTTTGTTGCTAACTGCATGCCGGTCAATTTATGGTGACCTTGTGAATAAGAGGCTTCCAAATCACCTTCCATCAACAGTCTTTCTCAGGTCTTGCAGACTAAGGCCCCTTCTACACTGTCCTTTTATCCCACAATCAGATCCCAGATTATCTGATTTTCTCAGATTATATGGCAGTGGAGACTCATATAATCCAGTTCAAAGCAAATAACCTGGGATCTGATCCTGGGATATAAGAACAGTATAGAGGGGACCTAAGAGACATGGCTTCATTGATTAAATTTATCCATCTGAAATCTGTATTTCCTCTTTTCCTGCTGCCTTCTACCTTACATTATTGTCTTTTTTAGTGATATCTTCTCATGACATGCCCAAAATATGACTCAATTTAGTCATCTTGGCTACTAGGCAAGATTCAGGAGCCATTTATTTGTCTACAAGCCAATCTGTCACTTTAGCAGGCTCAATCCATATTCTTCCCATGTCATGCTGCACCCCAGTTTTTCAAGTATTAAAATTACATTTAATGGTATTGTTGTAGTTCAGCCAGCTGAACTACAACAAGGGGTTTGGGGGTGCAGGGCCTGATGGTTTTGTGGGTGCCCAGACAGAGGGGGTGGAGCAAGATGGTTCTCCGTTGGGAGAACAGAGGGGGTTGTGGAGCAAGATGTAGTTTCTGAGTGGGGTAATAAAACTGCTTGGGAAGATGACAGGCAGGGAAAGGAGGATAACATGAGGTCATCCGAAGAAGCAGCTGGCTTAGACAGAAATACTAGGATGCTCCTTCATGTGAAGAAATTCAGGTGCAAGCAAAGCCATGGGAAGCAGAAGCAGGCCTCTCAAGGTCAACGGAATGCCTTCATGTATTGAAGCCTTGAATTTGGGAGAGAGCTGTTAGGATTTTTAGATCAAGCAACATCGCTACTGGAGTGAGAAACTCATGTCTTGTTCCTGGCTGTGCTCTAAACCCAAGGCCCAAGATTCCTAATGAAGTTTTGCTTCCTGCATTAAGGATTTACCTATGGATTCAATCTCTTGTTTTGTTCCTTGTTTTCTTGATTAATGTTCAAGTTTTAACTCTTGTTTTTGGGATTTATCTTTTGTCTATGGGGCTTGCTTTCTATATACACACTTGGTTTTTTACTCCATTATTTGCTTAAGGTGCTTCTGGCCCTTTCTTATATGTGTTTTATCAATAAACTGTTTAATACCATGACTGGTTTCCTGGTGAGTGCTTTGAGAAAGGTGAACTCCTGCTGAATATGTATTTTGTTTAACTCATATTGTACCTTGCCATATTATAAAATAGATAAGTTATAAATATATTAACCAACTAAATAAGCAATCAATCAGACAGCCATTCTTGTGCAGCTGTTATATCACTTGGCTCTGTATCCCACAAAAGAGGGGAAGTTAGAAACAGGCAAATTCAAACATTTAATCCTCCTCCCCAATCCAATTATGAATTGGCCAAGAATATCCTCCTGGGTTAATATGGTAAGAACTTGGCCTAATATCACTGTATTTCAGAAGAAAATAAATAGATAAGAAGAGCCATGGCTGATAAAGCTAATGGTTCATCTAGTCTAGGATTATGTTGTCATACTGACTAATCAGTTGTTCATGGAAACCCACCAACAAATTATGAGTACTATGCCATCCAAAATTGCATACTCTTTGGCAGCTGAAAGACATAGACTTAGGGCCCTTCTATACAGTCATACAATTTAGAATACCAAGGCAGAAAAACCCACAATATCTGCTTTGAACTGAGTTATCTGAGTCCACACTGCCATATATCCCAAATCAACTAGGCAGAGAACATTTTCGGTGGTGGCTCCAACCCTCTGGAACGCTTTGCCGGAGGATGTTTGGGCCCTTAGAGAGTTATCCTCTTTTTGGAGGGCCTACAAAACAATGCTCTTCCGGCAGGCTTTCAATCTGGTGGCCTCTGACAATTTATGTTGATTCTCCTATGCTGGTTGGAAATTTGTTTTAAACTATTTTTATTTTTGTATATTATGATTGTGTTTTTTAGGTTATGTAAACTGCCTTGAGCCTGCGGGGAGGGGCGGTATAGAAATTGAAATAATAAATAAATAAAATAAATAAAGCTGTTAGTGTGGGATTTTATTCAGCTTTATAGAAGTGAGCTTGTTTCCTCCAATACTGGAGGGCAAATACAGTCATATTGGGTGGTAATCACGAATGGCCCCATTCTCTTACTCCTCAAACATACCCTACTATGGGGCATGATGTAACAGAGGTCTTGTGCCTCTAGGGGCCCTTCTACACGGCCATATAACCCAGAATACTAAGGCAGAAAATCCCACAATATCTGCTTTGAATCTGAATATCTGGAATATATGTGGGATTTGATTCAGCTGTGTGGAAGGGGCCTGGATTTCTCAATCAGAGCATCATGGTTTCCAGTTTAGTTAAAGATATGAAGGTCTCCTTCTATCTTGGGGATCAGTTTAAGGAACAGGGGAATATGGTAGCAATAAGCATTCTTGATGTAAGCAGGCTCTATAGTGTATAAGTAGTGTAGTTTGAAACCACTTTAACGGCTATGGTTCAAGTCAACTGAATCCTGAGAGGAGTTGTTTTACAAAGTCTAGATTTTTCTGCATCAGGAGGACCCTGCATAGGGGCCTGCATTGCCTAAAGGTCCCTAAGGTATGTTTTAGGGGTAAAATCGGGGGCTAAAACAGGGGAGCCTTCCCACTCCTCTGGGCTTTTGGGATCTTGAAGAAGTGGGATGGTGTGGGTACCTGAGTCTGGGGACTGCAGAAGCAGTCCTGGATGTCAGTCTCCACAGGGCTCTCATCTATAAAGACCCAGACCTTAGCATAAGGTCCAGATCTTTAGAGATGTTTAATTAATGTGGGGTAAATTGAGAAAACCTGGTTTACTCTGCATTAATTTGCCTTTACTTGAAGGCGTTGTTTGGTAAAAGCAAGACAGGTCCCATGTTTTGGACCAGTCTGGAATGGCCCTGATAGGCTACTATATCTACTATGTTCACATTCTCTTGGTGAAAATTGCTTTTCTTTTTCTTTGCCTTTCTAACCTGTCACTCTAAATGTCCATTTGAATGTTTATGTTCCTGCAATGATAGAAATTTGGAGACTGAAGGAAGATTTCAGAAATTCCAGGGAAGGAATTCCAATTTGAGGAGGTTATGCCTTCCATTGCCCCCCCCCCCCCCACTGGAAACACCCCAGGGGCTCCTGCACATTTCACTTTTGCTTTCTGATATAGCAATGCTAGAGAAATTTGATATTTGCAAATTCTGATACATGCTGATCTTATCCATACCTTCCAGATGAGAGTGTCCTTTGGAGCATAGCTTTTGCACCTTGCTGAATATTCTGGTATGATTCTTCACCCATAAATTCTATTAAAATAAACTGAAGCTGCAAACCTAGGTAACCTTTACCTGGGGATACAAATGACTGGACAGGGTGGGACATTTATACACCATATTACCCTTTAAAATGCATACATTGAAAGGAAATACATTTAGAAATGTGCACTTTTAGTAAGTTGTGATTCCAAATGTGGATTACTAGGCAGATGTTGTAAAGTGGCAGTAAACAAGAGAGAATAGATTTGGGGTGAATGGATGTGAGCAGTAACCCAGCTGTGAAATATACTGATCTTCCCCTCCTAATTCCACAGTCTTTTTCACTGCATGAAAACAGTCAGCCTATCCTCCCTTAATCTTTTCTCCTCTACAGTAAACATATCCATATCCTTGTAAGATTCGTCTTGTAGATGCTTCATCATCTTGGCAGCTTCTCTCTGAATTCATTTCAACCTGTCAACGTCCTTTTTGAGCCGAGGTCCCTAGAGCTCGACTCAGAGCTACAGATAAGGGCCGTGTTCTTCATCTTTGGGGTCACAGACAGTGGTTTGAGGTGGTAACCCCAGCAATCTAGCTGTGTGCTGTCAGCCAAGCTTTGCATCCCGATTCCAGTGATGAGCCTATGCTACAATTGGTGAATTCATGTTATTCTAAAAGCTGCTTTTGAATTCAACTTGTCAAAACACCGCTTCAACCAACCAGTTGAAACTCTGTTGGATATCTCTGTTGCTTGGCTGGTCCATGTCAGATGAGGCTGCGTTATCCTGCATCAAACTCTTGGTTCATCTAACTCCATAATGACCAGTTTGACTGGCAGCAGCATTTGTTTTGAAATGTCTCTTTTAAAGATGTTAGGACATAAACCAAAGTCCTTTGGATGCAAAACACATGATTTCCCACTGAACCACAATTCATTGCAGGTAAGAGATAGGGGAATAACATAACTGGACACATACATCACATTAACACAATTATATAATGCAACACGAGCAGATAAAATGGAATTATCAATACCCATCTTGTATATATTGTGTCATTGTTGTGTATCTTCAAGTACTTTTCAACTTATAGAAGCCCAAAAGTAAATTTCCCATGGGCTTTTCTTGACAAGGTTTGTTGGGTGTGATTGGACTTACCTGCTCTGAGACTCTGGGTGTATCTAAATTGTAGAATTAATGCTACTTGACCCCTCTTTCATTATCATGGTTTAATGTAATGGAATCATAGAGCTGGAAGAGACCACATGAGCCATCTAGTCCAACCCCCTGCTATGCAGGGAAAGCATAATCAAACTACCCCTGACAGATGGTCATCCAGTCTCTGTTTAAAAGTTTCCAAAAGGAGCTTCCACCACACTTCGAAGTAGAAAGTTCCACTGCTGAACAGCTCACATGATCAGGAAAACCTGCTACCTCTTCCTTATGGCATCCTTTCACATATTTATATATGACTATCATGTCTCCTCTCAACCTTCTCTTCTGCAGGCTAAACATCCAGTTCTTCATAGGACATAGTCTCCAGACCTTGGATAACTTTAGTTGCCCTCCTCTGAACATCTTCCAACTTGTCCATATCTCTTTTATACTGTGATGCCCAGAATTGGACACAATGTTATTCCAGATGAGGTCTAACCAAAGCAGAATACAAAGACACCATGAGTTCCTTCGATCTAGACCCATGCTTTTCAACCTGTGGGTCCTTAGCTGTTTTGGCCTACAACTCTCAGAAATCCCAGTCAGTTTACCAGCTGTTAGGATTTCTTAGAGTTGAAGGCCAAAACATCTGGGGACCAACAGGTTGAGAACCACTGATCTAGATGCTATACTCCTTTTGATGCAGCCCAAAATCCCATTGGCTCCTGGATCACACTGTTGGCTCATGTTCAACTTGTTGAACACTAGAGCAGGCATGGACAATTGCCGGCCCTCCAGGGGTTTTGGACTTCAACTCCCAGAAATCCTAGCCAGTTTACCAGCTGTTGGGATTTCTGGGATTTGAAGTCCAAAACACCTGGATGGCCAGCAATTGCCCACTCCTGCACTTGAGCATGGATCCACTTTAAATCTGGCATTCAGGGGCTAGTAGGTTAGGGAAGGAGCCTTTAAAATGCTCAGCCAGGCAAGTCCTGGGCCTCACTAAACTACACACCCCTGAATGCAGCAGGATGCAGCAACCAGATTTAAAATGGATCCATGCTCTAGTGTGATGAGGCGAATCATGAAGACTCTAAGACTTTCTCCTATGGACTGTTGTCGAGTCAGGCGTCACCCATCCTGTATCTTTGCACTTCATTTTTTTCTGCCTAAGTGTAGTATCTTACATTTATCCTTGTTGAAATTAATTTTGTTAGTTTTGGCCCAGCTCTCTAATCCGTTAAAATCATTTTGGATTCTGATCCTGTCCTCTGGAGTATTAGCTCTCCCTCCTAATTTGGTCCCATCTGCAAACTTGATAAGCATGCCTTCTAAACCTTCATCCAAGTCATTAATAAATGTTGAACAGAACTGGGCCCAGGACTGAACCCTGTGGCACTCCACTATTCACTTTTTTCCAGGATGAAGAGGAACCATTGGTTAGCACCCTTTGGGTTTGGTTGTTTAACCAATTACAAATCCACTTAATAGTAACATTGCCTAGCCCACATTTTACTAGTTTCCTTGAAAGAAAGTCACGGGGGACTTTATCAAAGGCCTTACTGAAATCAAAATATGCTACATCAACAGCATTCCCAAGCTTGCAATCCTATTGAAAAAAGAGATAAGATTAGTCTGGCTGGACTTGTTTTTGAGAAATTCATGCTGACTTTTAGTGAGGAACTACTACCTTTTAGAAGAGAAGGTTATAGAATTTGTAAAATTACAGCTGTCATGATTTCATATTATGGAACCATATCATTAAAGTGAGATCGGAGTGTATTAATTCTACAGTGTTGAACCCCAAAAGAGTGTGACCACCCAAAATGTCAACAGTAGGAAATGTTGGCTCACTTCCCATCAGATTTTTGAGAAGGACTGTAGAAAGAAAGGGGGTTATTGGGATAATTCAGGTTTGTGGGCTGCTTTTGTGAGTGGTGGGTGGACTATGTATTCTTTCATGCATTTGGGGGATGGGACTGTTTCATGGTTTGGGGCAAACGTTGCCCACAAATAGTGTTAGGTTGAAAACTCTGGGGTGGTGAACATTTTTTGGATTTCCAAGGAAGCTTTAAGACTGACAACAGTGGGATTAAAGGGTTAAATATTGTGCACAGGGTGCAATGTACTATCTCTCCTCAAAATCAAGCACATTTCTCCCATGTTCTAAGGAATTTTGTTGCTTTTCAATTTTTATTGTGCTTCTGCACAACCTATTAACAGACTTTGATTTTTTGATATGATTTTTTTCTTTGCATTCTCTCTATTATCTATTCAGGGTCACTTATGAAGTTGAAGAGCCAAGTTGCATAATTAGCAGCAACTGAGCACTTAACACTGTTTTTGAAGCAAATCACCTATTTGGGCTATTATTACTGCTTTTGCATTGCTCCATGAAGACCAGCCAGTCCATTCATACTCCCTGAATGGGCGTGTCACATTGGCAATTGCAAAAATTATTCCTCATTATTTTTAATATATATGTCCTAGCCTTATCTGCAGGGTAGGAAACAACTTAATTATTAACCACCTGAGACAGTTTTTTTAAAAAAAATTACATCTATAAACAGATATTAAAAATAGGCTGCAGAGATAAATTATTAATTTACTGTCTACTGATCCTCAACTTATTAAAACATGAAAAGTGGCAGTGTGCTTGAGAGAGATGTTACAGCAGAGGATAAGAATAGATATATTTTTCTGCTCATCTGAGGAGCCAGTCTTCAGCTACTGCTACCCAAAATACCACTCCCCCTTCTCTCCAACACAAAAACAAATACACACAAACAAATAAAACAAAACCAAACAAAAACAGAACACCAGAAAAGACTTCTGAAAAATAGGTATATTTTTATTGAAGTGTTTGCAATCGAATTGCAGTTTCTGGAGGCTATCATGTGTCATGATGCACGGACTTGACCGGTCCCTTAATCACACACACAGAGACGGACTGAAGGCTAATTACTTTATTGAATATAAAAACAGTTCCAAAGAATATTCTCCAATAGAATATAAAGGCAATCCAAAGGCTTGAAGTAACAATGTCCAAGATAACGTAGCAAATAGGCAAAAAGCTTGGCAAGGCTCCGCAAGGCTGCGGATCAGGAAACAGGGCAAGGCTCCGCAAGGCTATGCGGATCAGGAAACAGGGCAAGGCTCCGCAAGGCTATGCGGATCAGGAACAAGGCAAGGCAAAACAAGGCTTGATGACCACTGGCTAGCTTAGCTCGTGGTCCCACTCCGCTTCACGCCTATTCAGGTGAGACATGGCCGGAGCACTGAGGATTCGTTCCCACGGATCCTATACTTAATCCTTCGGCCGAGGTCCCCGACGCTCTAGGCTTCTGCGTCTCCAATCGCTGCTCACGGACCTTGGCCGGTCTATGCTCTTAGACCATTCCCTTCTGCTAGACTCTATGTTCCGTCTCCTATCAAAGGTTCGACCTTGTCTCTCCGCAGCTGTGTTTCTATCTCCCTGAGAGCTCTCCTCCCTAGCCGTTTCCCATGCGCTTTCTTCCATATCTTCCCCGGGAGGCTCCTGAGAAGATCTCCCCCGGATGTTCATAACTCCCAGAATCGCTGTCCATCTGCACCTGGTTATCTGAATCTTCACGAGGGCCAAAACACATTTCTTCCCAGGCCAAGCTCTCTGTGGGCGAGAGAGGCCCCTGAGGGGAAAGCTGGCCTTCGCCCCAGTCATCTAGCTCATCCTCTGAATCCTGTTCTGGCACAGCTGGTTCTAATGCTAATGGGACCCAAGGTCCTAACCCCTGCCCTCCAGGCACAAACGAGAACTGCTGTGCTACATCATGAGGTGTAGCCATAGTATACAAGATGCAGCTTGTTACAACCACCATTCCATTCCATGAAATTCCGTGATATTTTTTAATTTAAATTGTATTTTAATTATTTTACAATATTTAAAAAATAACAGTACACAGAAATAAATCATAATTAAACATTTTACATTTCATTTATCCCACCCCAATCATAGACATATTAAAAATGTATATGGGATTTAAGCATTGGACTCTGGTGGCCAATGTTCAATTCTCCAATTAGCCATGGTAACTCATGGAGTGACCTTGGGTGCATCACATACAGCCCCAGAAAACACTGTGATAGATTTGGAAATAATTTGAAGAAACACATTGACAACATAGCTATTCTTCAAGACCTCAGGATATGTTTCAGAGCATAGGAAATTTAGCAGCTCCAGTTGTTAGAGAATTCTGACAAGTGCATTTCCAAGTTCTGTTTCTTCTCTGCTGCGTGGGATCATTGAATAGGATATGCCAACTACTGGAATTGGGAAGTTACGAGGGTTGAATGAAAAGTAATGTCTTCACTTTTGTAACTCAACAGATGGCAGTACTGGTATGCGGCAGGTACTGACTTGTTCAGTAGACTCTCCTCTACAGTTCCATTTTGGTGGGAAGCTTTAGCATTGTACGGTTGTGTTGGTAAAGTGCGAAGTATGGAACCCTGCACAGACGGTCGGTCAATGGGACTTAAGCAACGTGCAGTCATTGAATTCTTGACAGCAGAAGTTGTCAACCCCAAGGAGATAAAGCAGAGAATGCAAGCTGTTTATGGTGATTGTGTTGATGTGAGTACTGTGCGAGTAAGTTTAAAGATGTTGAGGTGGGAACATCTGACTTGTGTGACAAACAAAGAGTTGGATGTCCTGTGACAGCAACCACCGAGTTTCACAAGCAAAAGGTTGACAGATTGATTCAGGATGATTGTCGTATCACTCAGAGAGAAATTTCAAGCATAATTGTGTGGTTCACAAGAACGTGTGGTTCACATTATTGCTTTGCTTGGCTATCGGGAAATCTGTGCATGATATGTTGCGGAAACAGAGTGTTGACTTCTTCCCTGATGGCTTCAGAAAACTTGTTCATCGTTGGCAGAAATGTATCCAATTGTCTGATGATTATGTGAAAATGTGAATCATGGTAATTAAAGAGCACATTCTAAGGATTATTTCTGCATTTGATTTATTAAAATATTCCCAAGCAAACCCAAGTAATGAAGGTGGAGCCATTACTTTTCATCCAACACTCATATATGTGCAACATATGTTCCAATAGTGAACTGTGGTTTCTCCTTTTTATAAGTTAACTGTTGATCTTGTCTTGTTTCCTAGGAACCACATATTTTGTACAAACTATTGTTCAAGTTCTCAGAAACCAAGACCAATCTCACCCTGAAAAGTCTGTCTTTATTTTAAGTTGAGGAATGAAAATGCAGGAAACCAACGAAGGTTAAAGTTTGGATTTCAGCTGCTCTTCTCCTAACATTGTTAACTGTGTGAAATCTATTGACAGATTACGGATTAGTTGATGCTATTATTTTGTCCCCCCTCCCCTCTTTTATGATTAAGCATATAATATATAGCCTGTTCATAACAGGCATCTTGCTGCACACCATTTTTTATTTTCACTTGTCATAAAACAATGGTTGCCTCAAGCAGTCCTTGCTTTTGGCTTCATGAAAAGTGAAGTCTTCTGGATGAAGGAGATCAATCTTTGTAGAAAACATTCTTTTCAATCAAGTTTGGGAATACCAGTACTTTGACAAGTATAAAGCTGCACGCACACATTTTAAACAAGACAAGTGAGAATCTTACTAGAGGAATTTCATTTAACAGTTCCTTTCTGTGACCTTGGACAAAGTTTCTGTGCTATATGAGGAGCTGTGCTATTTTTTTGTGCTATTTTGTCTTTCCCCGTGGATTTCTAATCCAAACTGACCAGCAGAACATATGGACAGAAAATAACTATGCGAGAATGAATCAAAGAACAATCAAATCCAATATCCTAAGTTCCAAAGGAAAGACCATAATCAAAATATAACAGAATAGTATCTTAACTTATGATGGTGAAAGTAACGTGTATCTATTCTTGGAAGGAACCCATTTGGACCACTAAAACACATGGAGCTGTCTTTGGAAACTGTTTGGAAACTTCAACATGCTGGCATCACATTAGATGTATTGAATTTGTGAAACAGGATATGTGTTCAATTTATTATACAATGTGTTGAGATTTTTTTTTGTTTTTTAAAATGACCTAAATTGTATTTGCAATATGCATTTATAATAAGCTTCATAGGACTTTAGAAAGAGGTACAGAGACACAGTTAAATGTAGCAAAGCTGGTCAAATCACTAGATCGAAAAGCTCCACCAGGAACTTTAATGAAGCGACCAATGGAAAGGCATTGCTGTGGGGACCATTGCCTCCCAATAAGAATTCTGTCACCTCAAATTAACATTTTCTTCAGTCCCCCAATTCCTACCATTTCCATAACTGAAACGTTCAATTGAGCATTTAGAAATCTAATTTAGATATCCCAAGAAAGGGGAAGGAGAAGTTTCTATGAGAATGTGAACAAAGCAAATGCAAGAGTTCTAGGTGTATTTACAATTATCAGTGTCTCACTTTCCGAGATGCTAGAATTTTGGGGAATCAAGGAAAATTCCATTTGTTGGGACAGAAATCTTATTTGGAACTCAACTTCTCCCTTGCCCCCATAACTACACCTCTAAATCAGTGCTTTGGGGGACAGCCCTTTCTGCTGTTGTCACCTGGTTCACAGAGGTCAATGGAATGGAGATGCAGGAATCTGCCTCCCAAGCCAATTCCCCACTCCTAGAATAGTTCGAGATCCTTGTTTACCAAGAGCTGATATGAAGTTCTTCCCCTTGACTCAAGGCAGTATAGGTATCTGATGAATAAAGGAAAGAAGATTCCAGGAATGCATGCTGCTTTCTCCTGGGATGATTGAGAATCCTATTGGAATGATGGATAGAAGGATCTCTCTTCATTAGCATTCATACACTTCCCCTCCTGGCACAAGCAATCAGATTGAGTAATAACTTTGACAAAGTACCCCGCAAGCCTTTGCATATCCAAATGTGGGCCCAGCTTGTTCTTCCATCCTGGTCCCACCTTGGGCATCTGTTTTTCTCAGGCATTTACAGTTAATGAACAAATGCTCTGAGAATAACAGCATTACACGGGACCACACATTTCATATTTTACTACCTCATCCCTCTGGCTGCTTCTGTCATAAATATATATATAAATAAAAAAGCCTAAGAATGAAGAAGGAATACTGCTCAAACAAACATAGTCCTGGTTCAGCCTCTTTCAATCAAATGATGTTAGCTGTGGGCTTGTGTTACACAGCAAGAGGCATTCTTTACTTGGCAAGGTATCTTGAAGTGAGCTGTCAGACAATACCTATGGATGCTGCCAATATTTCCATTCCTGGAGGGAGAAAGGCACATTTTCTGTGCCAGAGAACTGTCCCGAGCACCCAGAGAGATGCAGGCCTACATTGTTTTGAAGGAGACTACCAATCTCTTCATTTGTATGGTTAGTTCTCAGGGGAGTAGTGGGTTCATATCATGTTAGGAAGTTTACTTTAAAGATGCTGTACACTGAGATTTGGGAGAGAGCCAGGGAATGAAATGCATCAATCACTAAATATGCAAAAATCTCGAAATTGTATTCAGGCATGTTGAAGGATTTCACTGCTATCACAAATGCGGTGAACTTCACTACCATTAGAAATGGGGGCAGCAGATTTGAAAACAGTTAATGTGAAAGGGATCTAAGAGTCTTAGGTCCCTTCCAGACAGGGACAATATACTGAGACATGTTGGATTTTTTACTTGGGGCATCCAAACACTCCTCCCCTTTCTGGCGCATCATTGGTATGTTCCAGGAAGCCTTCAGAGAGACCTAATGGCAACCTATTAAGTTTTCCTTTATTTTAAGGCTGGGGGGGGGGGGGGGTTCCATCCTAGTGCAAAAGTTACTGTCTTGGCATGGGGACAACCCCTGGAAAAGCCCACTTATTTTGGGCCTCCATGGGGACAGCAACATGGGTGAAAAGGGATTACTTTAACCAGGGCCGTAGCCAGGATTTTGATTCGGGGGCTGAGTTTGGTTTGGGGGCCGAGACTGGGTGGAAGAAGGTCTACCCTAGCAAACCTTTTGTATTGTTATCCCAATAACCCCATTAATGTGGGATATAATGAGCATGGTGATCAGATCATGATATAAATAAACATAACAGTTTAAATAATGTACCAGTAAGGCCTTTTCGAGGACCACCTTGAGAATTTCGGGGGGCTGAAGCCCCATAGCCCCGGCTACATGCCTGACTTTAACCCATTTTCACCCACCGTAAATTGCTGTCTGGAAGCATCTTTAGGCCACAAGCTGAGCGTGAATCAATAGTGTAATGTGGGGACTGAAAATGTTTTAGGCTCATCAATAGGAATATAATGTGAAGATTGAGGAAGCCATAGTCCTATTCTATTTTGCTTTGTTTAGACCTCACTTGGAACACTGCAATTCAAGAAGGACATTTATAAGCTGGAACGTGTTCAGAGGAGGAAAACAAAAATGATCAAAACTTTGGATACTGAGCTTTATGAGAAATGGCTTGAAGAACTGGGTGTGTTTAGCATGGAGAAAAGAAGGCTCAGGGGATACATAATAGCCATGTTTAAATATTTGAAAGGCTGTCACATTGAGGAGAGAGAAAGCTTGCGTTCTACTGCTCTGGAGACTAGGGCACATTCAAGTTGGATTCAAATTGCAGGAAAAGCGATTCCACTCAAAATTAGGAGGAACTTCTTGATTAAAAGAGCTGTTCAGCATTGGAATATACTGCCTGGGAGAATTGTAGAGTCTCCTTCTCTGGAAGGTTTTAAGCAGAGGCTGTATGGTCATCTCTCAGGAGTGCATTGATTGTATGTTCTCTGCATGGCAGAAGGGGTTTGCACTGGATGAACTTTGAGGTCTTTTCCAGCTCTGTGATCCTATGAAACAATCTCTGCTCATTCCTAATTGCACAATGTGGCAATTAATCAGGTACATGGACTGAAAAAAAGTTTCACAATACTGATATTTAGCAGAAGGATTGTGTTGCACAACCACTGTGTAACTATGCGAATGGAGATGTATACTATACTACCAAGCATAGTAAGACGGGATCTTCACTAGTATTCTTAGTGCTTCACCCAAACAAGGAAAAGTTGTACTTAAAGTAGAGATGAGCGAGTTCCCTCAAAGGAAGTGGTGGGTGAGACATTTGTTGGCTTTTTTCAGTTGGATATCTCCATTTCCTAAAGTCCTAGCCCAGCACTCAAACCATTACACTACACTCATCATCATCAGAGGTTATAACTCGCGGCCAAGTAAGATTACCTTCCAAGTGTGGAGTTTTGGTGGTGGGTCTGTAGATGACTGTAGAGACTTATTTTGGATCCATACGTTTGCAGGGAGGACAACAATTTTCAGATGGAAGGCATTCCTGATGTGCCTTCCACTTGACACATTTCTCCATTTTGCACTCCATTCATGCCTCTTTGAATTCCATAGCACTGTTGGTAACAGCTGACCTTGACCTCCAGTTAGAACGCATGAGGGCCAGGGCTGTCCACCAACATTCCATTTTCCATTCTTGAACTGAGAGTAGAGTAACTGTTTTGGGAGATATTGATCAGGTCTTTGGACAATGTGGACAGTCCAGCAAAGCTGATGGCAAAAGATCATAACTTCAGTGTTGGTGGTCTTTGCTTCTTCCCGGATACTGACATTTGTCCCAAAAGATTTGCAGGATTTTTTGGAGGCAATGCTGATGGAATCATTCCAGAAGTTGAGAGTTGTTGCACACCAAGGCTGTGAAAGGCACCTTTGAACCCGCAAACACACCAATGTTCTTTAATAAGCAAAGCAGTTTATTGAAGATTAAAATAGCAGAAACCAAAAAGGTAAAAAGGCACTCAAAAAGGAAATCGGTAAATGTCCATAAGACAATCCATAAAGCAATGTAATGGTATCTAAGCAAAATCCATGTCAGGAAATCAGGATAGTCCCAAAGTCCAATTTACCAAGTCCACATGAAATAGTCCTTCAATCCAAAAGGTTGTAAAACCAAAGACCCTTGAAGAATCAGGAGCAAACTTGAACAAACCAAATGCAGGAGCTTGAAATCAGGATAAAACACAAGAATCTCAGCATGAACATGAATCCAAAGCAAGATAATACACGAATCTCAGCATGAACAAGAAGGCATGAACAGGCATGGAAGGTAATCATTGGACTCACTGAAGGGCCTTGATTCAGAGGCACTATATTTATTCAGAAAGCCATGGCAAAAGCATTCCATTTCCCTTGGGAAACCTCTCCCAAACCCATTTTTCTTTTAATCTTGCTGAACACCTCCTTCCTAAATCCAGGTGGTTATCCTGATAGATTTGTCCTTTGTGATCAAAGATTGTCTCCTCCGGTTTGCTCATTAGTGCATTCCTTTAGCAATCTCTATCTAGCATTGACTGTTCGGCCTCAGCCTCTTTCTCATCAAACTGTCTCACAACATCTTTGCCTTGTAAACTAATGATCCCAGAATCCTTCATTTCACTCTGGCTAACTGCATTTTCTAGGCCATGGCTAACTGCGTTTTCTAGGCCATCATCTGCATTCAAAACCCTGGAGAATCAACAGAAACCTGATCATTAAAGTCAGACATGGGAACCTCTGAAGGGTCATGAAACCTGTGGCAAAGAGACAATCACAGGCTGAACTCCTACAAGAGTGATGTTTATAGATGGTCCACATTTTGCAGGTATATAGCAGAGTTGAGAGGACAATAGCTGTATAAACAAGCATCTTGACTTTGTTAACATCACAGGCAACATAAATAATTTTAATATAATTGACGCTTGTGGTGGGAAGTGGTTTGTAAATGGGGTTGTTCATGTTTTTATGCTATGTATAATTTAATTTGATTTGGGGTTGTATGTTACAATTTGGTATATGTTGGTTTATTTTTAGCATATGTTGATCTATTTTGCGGCACAGAAGTACTTGTATTTATTGTTCTATCAGGCATTGAATGTTTGTGTTTTATGTTGGAGTCACCTTGGGGAGATGAGGCAAAATATAAATAAAGATTATTTATTTATCCCTTTGAATGTTCCAATCCTCAAACACTCTCTACTTCATTTGAAAAAAATGCTGCACTCGTAGAGCTCAGACGGTGCTGTATTTTGGTGTCGATACTGACTGTTGTGGAGAAGAGGCTGCCAAGGTAGCGGAAATGGTCAAAAGTTTCCAATGTTACACCATTGAGCTGAATTTCTGGGATTGCAGAAGGATTGTTGCCTCTTGGTAGAACACTTCAGTTGAGAGGTGGTTTTTTTTGTTTGCTTCTGCAAAGGTGTTTAAAGTGACTTGTAGTTCTTCTGAATGAGTACAGACTACATTATCATCAGCATATTGGAGTTCTTAAACAGATATTGTTCTTACCTTGGTTTTGGCTTTCAGCTTACTGAGGTCAAAAACTTTCCCATCTGTTCGAGAAGTAATTTCCACACCAGTGGGGATATTCTTCATCAGTAGATAAAGAAAGGCCTTTCTACTACTATTTATGTACACATTTCTGGTGGAAAGATTTGGAAACGAAAAAGAAAAAACCCTGTGCAAGTGTGTACATGTGTATATGTGTGTGTTTGTAAGACTGTTTAGAAGGATAGGTTTGGGTGCTCAATTGATAAGCTGTATGACTGTCAGTTTTTAATCAACACATTTTTCCGAATGGCCAAAAAATATAAATGATGCTTAACTAGAGCAGTGGACAATAAATTATTAATGAAATAAATAGGGTGTTTATTAGCTCAGTATGGGGTAGCTGCATAAGAACTAAATGGCATAAATAGCTAGCTGATTTCTTCTTTCTTTTCTAAACTATAGAATCAATGATCTCTTGTTCCACTCAATTAGTTTCTGCATGATATGAAGGAGGCGGGTTAGCATCCCTGCCTAGTTTCCCGGCAGCAAGAAACAGCAAGAACTTCAGTGGCTGGAATTTCTTTGGTAGTTCAGTAAAAGTTTGAGGAATCAACAACAATAAAAACAATGTCTTAATTTTACTGAAGTAGAAACCAAAGTATTAAGAAATGTCTAAAGGTACATAATGGTCTAGTTCTGCTCAAGATGGGGGTTGTAGAGTCCATATTATGCAGACCTTTGGACAGTTAGGTTTTGGGGATCGGAACTCAGCTATAAAGATTAAACTATGTTTCCTAGGAAATTCTATAGACCTATTTATTTATTTCTTATTTATTTCTACAAGGTAAATTTATGAAATCGCCAAGTCTATACAAAACAGCAGGCAACATTTTGCATTTCACCATTGCTTTGCAAACAGAGATCTAGTTGTCACTTGAGAGGGGTTAAATGCTTGGCCTAATTGTCCCTGTTTTGTTGCAAAAGAGGTTCTGCCACAAATAAAACTACAGAGTCAATGTAAAAAGGTGTGCAAAGAGAAGTAAAGTAAATGCTTTCAAGTTGCATGTTGACTTCTAATGACCTCCTGAACTTTGCAGGGTTTTCTTAGGGAGAGAATACTCAGAGGTGATTTATCATGGCCTTACTCTGAATATCTAATCTGATATTTTCTAGTGGTTTCCCTTCCCAGTACTAACCAAGTCCTCACAACTGTTAAAGGCCAGTGTCAGTTTCAATTTCAGTTACTAACAAATTGGTGACCACACTGTGGAGACAGACTATCACTGTTTACTACAAATTGCAAAGTGCTAAATAATGGATGCTGCAAGCATTTATTATTTATCTGTAAAGGTTTTTCTTATACAGGCACACTGAGTTCAATAAGATTTTTAGTGTTTCTGTTTCCATTTGTCTAACAGTCAGAATTTAGAATCTGGAATTAAAGATACGAGCAGAAAACTTTGCTCAAAAAGAAGCACAGAAGTGCCAATCATTATGGAAAGCTCAGGAACAAATTTTCAGTGGCTACTAACACTGTATGGTAAAAAAAAAGAAAAGAAAACCCTATACAATGTGAATAGAGGTGGCACCATTCAAAACTTTGTTACTGGGATATCTCCAGTTCCTACAGTATAAGAGCACAAAGCCATTGTGCCATTACAGGCACACTGTCTGTCGTAAGTGGCTACATACTGACATGAGGGTCCTCACTATCACTTGTTCTCCATTAACAGAATTCTGTTGAATCAGTGATCTTTTTTTCATGTCAGGAACAACTTGAGAAACTGCAAGTCGCTTCTGGTGTGAGGGAATTGGCTGTCTAGTTGCTGCTTATGATGCTTTTATTATTATTTAAATATTTTATTTGCTATGTTTTTAACTGCATGTGTTTGGGCTTGGCCCCATGTCACCTCTGGCGGAGAAAGGTGGTATACAAATGCCGCAGATAAATAAATATCGGGATATGGAGGCAGGGTATAAAAATAAAGTCCTTCCTTCCTTCCTTCCTTCCTCCCTCCCTCCCTTCCCTCCCTCCCTCCCTCCCCCCTCCTCCTCCTCCTCCTCCTCTCATGTCCACGCATGGAGCTGGAGCTGATAGAAGGAGCTCATTTGTGCTCTCCTGGGTTGGATTCAAACCGGCAACCTTCAGATCAGCAACCAAACCTTCAAATCATCAGTCCTGTCGGCACAAGGGTTTAACCCACTGCACCACCATCAATGATATTTCACTTGTATTTCACATAACATTTTAACCCTGTCCTTTTGAGTTCCACTGCTTCATTGTTTTTAAAGTATATTTGAAGCAATTTCATAACTCCAGATATGGTGGATTTAAAAAAATGTGGCTTGGGAATAGCAAGGAAGAGGAGGGGAGAGAAGGAGAATCCTGCCCTTGACATCACTTCAGTGCCAACATGGTGACACAGAAGTAGAGTAGTCCTATCACACGAGAAAGGGAGGGCATGAGAGAGAGACCCCCCATGGATGCAAAAATCCATGGATTCTCAAGTCCCATTATATTCAATGGTCTAGAAAAAAGATGACCCTTTTGTAAAATGGCAAAATCAATACTTGCTTTGGAATATTTTCAAGCTATGGGTGGTTGAATATGTAAGTGCCAAGTATGTAGATACAGACTTTAAAGGGCGCTGTTTTCCTGCTTTGGAAGGCTCTCCAACTTGGCACATCCAATATCTTAAAAAAAGACCCAAAGTTGACTGGAAGGTTATTGTTAATGTGGCTTGCCTAAAACTGTATCAGTGGCACAGTTATGCATAACCCCAGAATTACTGAAAATGAGCCAGAATGGACTTCTGGTTTTGGACTATGCTCACTCCTGTTCTAGTTCTTCTCTTTTGATTGAGAAAGGATACATTGGCAGGGATAGAGAAGAAGCAAACTGCTCTACTCATCTGAAGGCTTCAAATGTATTTGTTCGACAACTCCAGGTAGACATAGATTAGTCCTTATGGTGATGTTTTATTGAAGAATTTACACAGAACATGACCAGTAGGGTAGGCCAGTGTTTCTCAACCAGTGTGCCGTGGCACACTAGTGTGCCGTGAGCGATCATCAGGTGTGCCGCGAGAAAAGCTCTCTGCCCCCCTTCCTTCCCCCCTCCTCCTGCCGAACTCCAGCCTTGAGGGGGCAGTGCGAAGCCAGCGGTGGCAGAGACAGCACAATGCTGGCTTGGCACTGTCCCCTCAAGGCTGACGAAGTTATGGGAGAACTGAAGCCAGGGGAGGGGGTGGGGCATGCGTGTTCCGTGTGCCGTGAGCGATCATCAGGTGTGCCGGGCGGAAAGCTCTCTGCCCCCCTTCCTTCCCCCCTCCTCTTGCCAAACTCCTGCTGCTTGGGAGAGGAGGAAGGGCCAGGTGGTGACAAAGAAAAATAAGGGACTGGGGCGCCGCCTCCTTCGGCCGTTTCCCCAGCCAGCCTCCAATCCGCCATGACTCTCGCCCCTTGCTTGTTGAAGCCGCGCGGAGGAGCCCTGCCTACTGAAGCCCGTCCACCGCTCATGCTCCTCCGCTGTGGGAGTGCTGAAGCCAGGCGGGAGGGAGGCATGATGCAGCCTGGCTCCACTCCTTCCCCCCGGCTTCAGCACTTCCACAGCTTTGCCAGCCTTCAGGGGGCAGTGCCAAGCCAGCGGTGGCAGAGACAGCACAATGCTGGCTTGGCGCTGCCCTCTCAAAGCTGGTGAAGCTGTGGAGAACTGAAGCCGGGAAGAGAGTTCAGGGCATGGTGCGGCCTGGCTCCGACCCCCGGCTTCAGCGTTCCCACAGCCGCCAGCCTTGAGGGGCAGTGCGAAGCCAGCGGTGGCAGAGACAGCACAATGCTGGCTTGGCACTGTCCCCTCAAGGCTGGCGGTTATGGGAGAACTGAAGCCAGGGAGGGGTGGGGCATGGCGTGGCCTGGCTCCTCCCCCTCCCCGGCTTCGGCACTCCCAGCAGGTCACCACCCCCAGCCATTCTTTACTGTGTTACAGTATCATTTTGTGTCATTTTGGTTGGTGGTGTGCCCCCGGATTTTTTTAATGTTAAAAGTGTGCCACGGCTCAAAAAAGGTTGGGAAACACTGGGGTAGGTATTTCATTACAACCTCATTTGGAGAATTCTAAAGAATGTAGGTGAGTGTCAGTCACCTGTCATATATCAGTTTTCCTTTGGGAACAGAAATACCATACCTACTCGTGTGGGAGCTGACCAGACTATAAGCCGAGGCACCTAAATTTACCACAAAAACCTGGGAAAACTTATTGATTGGAGTATAAGGTAAGGATGGGAAGTGCAGCAGCTACTGGTAAATTTCAAACATTAAAATAAATATATATACTAATTAAATTACATTAATTGAGGCATCAGTAGGTGAAATGTTTTTGAATATTTACATAAAACTATAATTCTGGCATTGTACTGTATATTTCTGCCACTTCTGTTCATTTGTTCATTTGTACTTTGATTCTGTAGCTCACTTGTCGGTGGATGTCCAGAATTAGCAGCATCCACCGTGGTCGTTTTTATCCAGTATAGACTTTGTTTTGGTTTGCTTCTCCATAGTGCTAATGGGTTAGGTGCCATGCCAAAAGATCTCAGCTGGCATTTGGAAACAATAAACATTGACAAAATCACAATCTGTCAACTGCAAAAGGCCACCTTACTTGGATATGCGTGCACCATTGAAAATACATCACACAGTCCTAGATGCTTGGGAAGTGTAGGGTGATTTTGTGATACAAAATCCAGCATATATATATTGTTTGCTGTGTCATACCGTGTTTTTGTGTCAGAATAATAATAATAATAATAATAATAAATAGAGGGAGGGAATGGGAAGAACTGAGGAGAGGAAGGTGTGTGGCGTCTCCTCCCCTCTTGACACAGCAACCCAGCTGGGTCGCTGTGCCAAGAGGAGAGGAAGGAGCATGAGAGAGGAGGAGAAGGAACATGCCCTCCCCTCTTGGCACAGTGACCCAGCTGAGTAGCTGTGCAGAGATATGAGGGTTCTGAAAAGAAGGTGTGGGGCTGAAAGAAGGACTTTTTTCAGCCCCATGCCTTCCCACCAGGACCCTCACTTGAGTATAAGCTCCATGGCTCTTTTCGGCCTAAATAAAGGCTGGAAAACTCAGCTTATACTCAAGTATATACAGTAATTATATTTTATGGCTCAGAATTGGTATTGGTTTCCTCTGTGTGCATTTGTTTGAAAAATGAAGCTGTTAACATGTTAACTTGTTTTGCTTGTTTGTTAGGGTATCATGGACTAGTCTTGGTTCTACACCAACAACCCCCACCCCCCTCCAGTCTTTCAATCTAAGGTGCTGTTGTTTTTTATGTCTCTAGAGCCACACATTTCTGTTAAGGCTATTGGAGGGGAACTCTGAGCTTGAAACTGGGTTGCTGTAGGTTTTTCGGGCTATATGACCATGTTCTAGAAGCATTCTCTCCCTGACGTTTTGCCTGAACCTCACAACCTCTGATTACTGCCATTGATGCAGGTGAAACGCCAAGAGAGAATGCTTCTAGAACATGGTCATATAGCCCAAAAAGCTTAAAACAACCCAGTGATTCCGGTCATGAAAGCCTTCAACAGTACTTTGAGCATGAATTTTTTTCCCAGTTATTGCATTTGGTAACAAAAGGCTCAATTTCAGCTGGAACATGACTGCTCCAAGCTCCCATCCTGTTGATTGTTGGGTTGTTGTCTTCTGTTATCCTTGTACTAGCAAGCCCACTGGAGGGTCTTGGTAGCTTGTCATCCCCCCTGAGTTTCTATTTATGCCAAAGACTGTGAGAAGGAGTGGTAGTGATGGACTGGCTAATAGCAAATGCTTTTATTGTTTCAGAACATGGGGCAATGCCATCCATCTCTTTCTTCTTCTCTGAAACCTCCAACCCAGTTCTAGCAAACCACTTGCGGAGAGGTGATTAAAGAACCATTGAGAAGAACAGCAGGTTTGTTTAATCCTGCCTTCCCATGCTGATGCCCAAACAATGCAAAAACAGCCATCAACAAATCTGTTCCGTGGAGAGAAATGATTAGCATAAAACTCACTGAAAAGCTCCCAATTCATCAAGGAGGTCGATTTAGATGAATTTCTATTATGCCGCAGGGATCTTCCCCTGCTAAATTTGAAAAATGAGACAATAAAAGAACAGGTTATTGATGGAGATTATATCTTTCCAACTTTACTTGGAGATAACAGGTTTCGTAGGTGAACTATATAAACTACAAAGAGAGCTGCACACTGTGTTTAATTTCTGAAAAGAAAGTACTGCTTTGAATCACAATAATTTGCCCTTTCTTTCAGTGAAAGATCTTCAGTATGTCAGGCCAACATCTTTTGAAAAGCACCTGCTCCTCACGCCATTCATAACTAAGAACCCCTTAGAAATAGAGATTATATAACTTTTTAAAAGTTCTTTTAAGTATTCATTTACGTTTTTTAAAATAAAAAAATCTTGAAGTCTAAATTTGTTATAACTTTGGGGAAAATTAGCTATATCTGTTTTTTTTACAGTAGACCAATTAATATGTCTGCAATTTGTGAATTATGACCTTAAAGTACAATTGATTAATGAATCTACTGTAGGGACTGGTAGGTCTAATATTAGGTGTATTTCATTAAGATATTGGTCTAAATCATAATGCTAAATCTAATTTGGGTGAAGGAATTGAATTGGTTGAATTTTACATATGTTTTTATTCACCATTCAACTACTGATTGAAAATCTGCTATCACAAAGATATGTAGAAAAAAAGGGAAGTAGCACTCGAAATTCAAGCATGGTGACATTTGGATACGGCTGATAATAGAACACCAGATTTGAGTCAGTAGTTTTTTTCCACCAAGTGAGTTGCATGCTGAGGAATCCAAGAATTCATCTTGTACTTCTTGAAGGATGCTGGCGACATCAAGGGAAGCATGAACCTGGACCTCACAACAATTTAATCCAATGAACAAAACATCTCTGTGCAGGATGTGGTGATGTGATTTTTTGTTTCCCCCCTTTTTAAATCCATATTTTACCACTGCCTGGTGAAGCTACAGAAAACTCTTTGCGACACCAAATGGGGTCATGACTCAGGGGTTGGAAACCACTGGTCTAGATCAAGGGAAGTAATAGAGCCCCTCTATTCCGCTTTGGTTAGACCTCACCTGGAACCCTGTGTCTAATTCTGGGCACCACAGTTCAAGGGGGAGATTGACTCTAAGCTAGAAGGTGTCCAGAAGAGAGCGACTGAAATTATGAAAGGTCTGGAGGCCATTCCCTATGAGGAGCATCTTAAAGAGCTGGGTATGTTTAGCTTGCAGAAGAAAGGTTGAGAGGAGATACAATAGCCATGTTTAAACATTCGAAAGGCTGTCGTAAGGAATAGGGAGCATGTTTGTTTTCTCCTTCCCTGAAGACTAGGACTCAGAGCAATGGGATCAAGTTACAGGAAAGGAAATTCCACCTGAACATTAGGAAAAACTTCCTGATCATGAGAGCGTTTCCTGCATGGCAGAATGGGGTTAGACTGGATGTTTCATGTGATCTCTTCCAATTCTCTGATTCTGTGAAGTCTTGGTTCTGCCTTCTCCTCTCCTCTGCTTTAGTTCCCCGTTTATAGGCCTTCCCAATAGTGTAGATAACTTTCTTTGTATTACTTTGGGTGGAATATATTACCCCTCAAAGGCCAGACTTAGTTGGTCTATTCCATTTCCCTATTTAGAGCTCTCTTGCTGGACTCCTTCCTTTTTCTACAGTCACTAGAGGTTTGGATATTGTCTGGAATCCTAGGGCCAAGCAATCCAAACAGGCATTCTTAGCACCTGTTGCATTTCTCAGTATTATTATACCAACAGTCCAAAGGAGAAAAGAAGCATTTGGCCAGCCTAAGCTTCACAGGAGAGAAGATTAAGACAATTTATAATTCATCGCTTTGCACTAGAGGCAAGAGAGACTTTCAAAGGTCACAGAAAGATGAGTGCAACCAGCTAGATCTCCTTTTGTAATGTATAGTTTTAAGTTACTTTATGATAGTCCCAGGTGGAGTTGACCTTTTATTCATTTTGTTTCAGTAAACCTATTTGGTTATCTTTTCACGTTGCCTAAAGTGGCTCTGTCTGCTTAGGGTCTTAATCTCAACAGAAGGTATCAGATAGTCCCCGAGTAAAGCCAGACAATTTAGTTTTCCCAAAGGCTCAGGCATACCATCACAGATTCCATGATTCTAATGCATGAGTTCCCACAAAACACTAATTTATTAATGTTATGCATTTATTTTTTTTAAAAAAACCCAAAACAATGTAATATTTCCTAACACTAATTAATATACTTAATTTAAAATATTTTTGTAAAGTCTGACAACACAAAAACAAGAGTTAGTAGTTACAAAAGTGACTGCAAGCTAGAGTAACTTGGAAGAGACACTAATAAAAAGTATAATGGAGATGTCATGTCTCCTTACTTCATAATTTAATTTAGTCCATTATAAGACATGGGATGAGGCTATTATACTTTTGATATTGGGAGAAGTCAATGAATGACAACTATTTTGTTATTTCTATCTTGTTCTTTTCAAGCCCTGGCCTTTGAAGATCTCAACTTTTGGCCTTTTCATGTGATGACTGAATCAGTGTGTTCCAACCTTTCTTATTTATCTTGCCTATTTGTATAACAAAATAGCTTGCAGTTTGCTTGCCAAATGGGTTATCAAGCCTTTGATTGGATATGGGAATTCATTTCTTTTTGGAAGATTCTTGTAGCTGCATTACTTTTCCATCTTCGAAAAGAAATCTGAAATTTCGTGATTTCTCAACTATGGGAGCTGATTGAGCCCTTATGTGCTTGTTTGCATGCAGAGTAGCATTAAATTTCCTTCCCTTCTTCCCTCATGTTTGTTCCTGTTCTACACTTTGCTCACACAGTTATTGCAATGTCAGGCTCATTCTGTCTTTTCACATTTCTCTGTTGTGATTATGTAAAAACAACACACAACTACTTCCTTTTCCCATCTCATTTTCAAACCTTTCTCAAAATGTGAAACCTTTATTTACACACAGCAGCAGTCAGCAGAAGGCTCTGTCGTCTTTATTTTTGTAATGGATCAGACACAGGAACCAGTGACTTGTCAGATTACATTTTAATACAAGCCATATTAGTTGTTTAGAGGAACTTCCTGCCTAAAGAAAGACTATGTCAGCCGTAAGCTACAACTGTGGCTTCTGGAGATAGCATATAAGGCAATGCCAGGATTTGATATTTTCAATGGATATTGGGAAATATTTATTCTTAGAGTAGAACAGAAACACATTAGAAGATGTTACTTAGGCCAGGCTGGGAACAGAGTCAATCATGGTCCATCAGGGAAAATACTGACCAGTTCCTGTTTGCTATTTATTTATTTATTTGCCACATTTATATCCTGCCCTCCCGCCCCAAAGGGGACTCAGAGTAGCTAACATATAAGGCATAATGCCAAAGCAACATGAGTAAAAGTAGAGATTTCCCCTTGATAATAAGTCTACTTGTGTCCAACTCTGGGGGGGATGCTCATCACAATTTCTAAGTTGAGGAACCAGCATTGTCCAAGGTCATGTGGCCAACACTTCCAAGGTCATGTGGCCAGCATGACTGCATGGAGAGCGATTACCTTCCCATCAAAGTAGTACCTATTGATCTACCCACATTTGCATGTTTTCGAACTGCTAGGATGGCAGACGCTGGGGCTAACAGCAGGAGCTCACTCTGCTCCCCGGATTCAAATCGCCAACCTTTTGGTCAGCAAGTTCAGCAGCTCAGCACATTAACCTGCTGCATCAATGGGGTCTCTCTTCACAACAACATACAACTAGCAAATAAACATCTCTTCTATCTCTATCTCTATACATTAGTAATGTTTGTTTGTTTGTGGATGTGTGGCAGCGTTCTGATTGGCTCCCGGCCTCTACATTCTGACAACATGACTGGTTGCCAGTGAGGGAGTATTTGCATAACGCCTCTATTGGCCAGGCAACATGAACATTCCGACCCTCTAAACTGGCAGAGGGGGATAAGGCAAAGGCCTGAGGCAGTCGCCAACACAAACACCCAATTCACTTCCCACAGAAAATTTTAACCCCTACAAATCACAGACCACATCCAAAATTGACAGTAAGGCTTCATTAACTTGATTTTCCTGACTAGGCCTCACTTAATGGGATGCTGTTTAAGCTCTGAATTGACAGTAAGGCTTCATTAACTTGATTTTCCCGACTAAGTCTCAGCTCATGGGATATTGTGTATGGCCTGAATTGAAAGTAACCTACCTTAGCACACAGAGCCCCTATGACCCACGCTACATTCTACTGCAGTTTGAAGGAGGGTGGACCATGGATGATGGGATTTGATGTACCTCCATGGATTATGGGATTTGTCGTACTTTCAAATTCTACATTCCCCACAGACCACTGTGGCCCAGAACCAAGACCGATAAAGACCAAACTTGGCACACAGCGCCCCCATGACCCATACTCCATCCAACTGCAGTTTAGAGGAGGGCGCACCATGGATGATGGGATTTCAAGTACCTCCACTCACTTCCCAAGCCCGCTGTGACCCTCATCCAGTGACTGATCAGGACCAAACTTGGCACACAAAGCCCCCATGATGCACTTTACATCCTGCTGCATTTTGGAGGAGGGTGGACCACGGATGATGGAACTTGAAGTACCTTTACAAATTTCCCGAGACTGCTGCGACCCTCATCCAATGACTGATCAAGACCAAACTTGGCACACCGATCCCCCATGACCCACTCTCCATCTTGGTGCAGCTTGGAGGAGGGTGGACCATGGATGATGGGACTTGAAGTACCTCCACTCACTTCACAAGACCGCTGCCAATCTCATCCAATGACTGATCAAGACCAAACTTGGGACACAGAGCCCCCATGACTCATTCTACATCTTGATGCAGTATTGAGGAGGATGGACCACGGATAATGGGACTTGAAGTACCTTCACTCACTTTCCAAGAATGCTGTGACCCTCATCCAATAACTGATCAAGACCAAATTTGGCACACAAAACCCCCATGACCTACTCTACATCAGGTGTAATTTGGAGGAGTATGGACCATGGATTCTGGGACTTGAAGTACCTTCACTCACTTTTTGAGGCCACTGCAAGCCACATAAACAACTGATACAGACCAACCTTGCCACACAATGCCTTTCTCAAATAACCCGGGCAGGGCGGGGTCCCCAAGCTAGTATACATTAAAATTAACTGTTAAAAAACCAATCAAACATTAACACCAGTTATTAAAATCACATAATCCAATATAAAACTCCGAGGCATTCCAATTGTCATTTCACCATTCTGCATTCACATATTGCACTGAGAGATTGCTACCTGAACGCTTGGTCCCACATCCACCTTTTTAGTTTTTTTCTTGAAGTATAGTAGAGAGGGGGCTAACCTGATTTCACGAGGCAGAGAGTTCCACGGCTGAGTTCCCACCAGTGAGAATGTCCTGTCTCTCATTCCCACCAACCACAATTGCAAAGGATGTGGGACCAAGAGCAGGGCCTCCCCAGAAGATCTTAACCTCCGAAGATTGGACAGAGGCTCCTGGTTATGAGGATCCTAACAAACAATTCTGAACTTTGTGCATTTTTCTTCATCAAACATATTTACTGATTGGGTTGCATTCATATATGAGTTCTCTTATGTGAATGATGGGACATTTTTGTCCCATGTAGAATGCCAACATTACATTAATGGTTGTGCATTGAGTTGAGCAAAGTTTTAAATTAATGTTTGTATAGTACAGGCATGGACAGACTTTCTAACGTGAGAGCCACATGTTAGCACTCCCTGCTAAAAGGACTTGCTGCCTAGTGATGGAAGGTAGAAGGGGAAAAAAGAAGGAAGGGAGGATGAAAGGGAGGAAGAGAAAGATAGAAGGAGAAAAAGGAGAAAGAGGGAAGGAGGGAGGGAAAGGGAAAAAAGGAAAGAAAAGAAAAAGGGCAGAAAAGAAAAGGATGAAAAAAGAAAGAAAGGAAAGAAAGAAAAGACAAAGAAAGGACGGAGAAAGAGGGAAGGTAGGAAAAGATTAAAAGGATGAAAGGGAAAGAGGTTGGAAGGAAGGAAGGACAAAAGGGTGGAAGGAAAGGAAGGAGAAAGAGCAAGGGAAGGAAGAAGGAAAAAGAGAAGGAAGGAAGGATAGGGTAGGATAAGAGAGAGGAGGGCCTGAGAAAAGAGCCCAAGGCACCACATTCAGCCCCTGGGCCTAGGTTTCCCCATACCCAATATATACCTTGTACAATCCACGCATGATTCTCTAGTTGGAGATTTTTGCTACGCAATCCCAATGTAGAACCCCAGTCAGATTCTTTGAAGTAAAAAGGTGATTCCCTAACTGTTAAAGATAATAACAATATGTTATGTCATACATTGTAATGTGCTATTTGAATGATTTTATCTCCCTTTATGAGCTCATCTGGGTTTTAAGATCATCTGGAGAAGCCCCACTCTTTGTCCTACCACCTTCTCAGGTTCATTTGGTGGGAACAAGGAAGAGGGCCTTCTCCATGGTGCTCCCAGACTTTGGAATTATATATAATACTGTTGTTTTTACATATTCATATCCGCCCTCCCCAGTGAGGCCAGAATGGTTCCATACTTGTTCTCTTTCTGCTAGCAAATCAAAACATTCTCATACCATCAGGTTTTTGGAGGCTCCAATGATAATAACAATAACAACAACAATCTTTTATTTATATCCTGCCACCATCTCCCAGAGGGACTTGGGACGGCTCACAAAACAGTCAAGGTGTGACATGCAAAATACAAGTTCAAAACAAAACATACGAGTAGACAATAAACAATCAACACAACATCACAAATTCACAGTATGCCCCTGGTAAAAAAAATAATACGGCAATTATGAAATTATTATTTTTTAAAATCTACCTATGCAGGTCTATTTATCTCCAGGTCTGACCTTGCCATGAAGTACAGCTATAGGAAGTCCCAAACAGCAAATATAGTGGGGTGAAGCTATCTCATGTGGGAGCTATGGAGGATAAAATGTATACCATTAAACAAAATTGCAGTCATTGAATTTATACTGACCCAGCAGCAAAACAAAACAGAGTCACATCTCCGGCCAATGGGGAAAAATGTTTTCCTTGTAATGAAGATTGATAGTTTTCTATAGACTGATGAAATTTCTCACTTCACTTTTCAGTCCCATAACAATGGCTGGTAGTCCAAGAACAAATGGGATGAGCAGAACTGGGCTAGAATAGAAGACATTAAAATTTTCTCCTTTCCCTCTGGTGAATTACATCAATTTAATAACATGTCATTTAGGTATTCAAACATCTAAACCTTAGCATACCTATACTTAACAGTCACAAGACTCTAAGACTTTATGCTTAACATGTATTAATGTACTTATGCTCTAGCATACATGTGGTAGTCCTCACACATTCAAGGATCCTGACATAGCATCAGGCTGCACACATTGAAAAATATCCCTTAATGATGGAAAAGCAAGAGCCAGTTGCATCTCCTGGATCTCTATGATTTCAAAACAGATTTAATCTGGTTTTATAAATTACTGCTAGGTGATTTTTGCTCTGCCCATAATGGACTTCATTCATCAAGCCCGCTCCCTGAAGTTTCCATAGTGCCAGATCCTCTCTTCCTCAACTTACCTTTGAATTGTATTGGGAGAAAGAACATGGTCACGGAAGTTTTGAGTAATGAATTATTACCATCTTTTGTGATCTAAAAACCCAGGTGTTATTATACAGTATTTTCAACTCCCTCTTACCCACTTGATTGAAAATCAGAATTCTCAGGTGCCTCAAAATACATGTCTTCCTGGCCAAGGGGAGAAAATGATAGCCCCACTCAAGGGGAGGTTTGTGCCCAATCCATTATATCATCATCTCTATTGTCTCACACCAGAAGCGACTTGCGGTTTCTCAAGTAGCTCCTGACCGGAAAAAAACAAACGATTGTCTGGACTCTATTTTTCACACGGGTGATTACTTTGCCCTTCAAGTTTAATGAAGTACTCCAAAAAGAGATTAGCATTCGGTATATTTAGAACTGAGTTTGCTTGTTTCCTAGGCCTGGAATCTCTTTGGGCAACAACATATTGGGTCCCATGTCTTTGGCAGTATTTTAATGCAAGCAGTATAGAGAATTTACTATATGGAACAATATAGTTGTCCTCGTGGGCAACTAGTTAAACATGAGCTAACAATATCATGCAGCTGCAAAAAAAAGGCAATGAGATTTTGGCTGGCATAAATAGTATACTGTCTATATCCAGGGAAGTCATGCTACCACTCTGTTCTGCCTTGGTCAGACCACATCTTCAATACTGTGTCCAATTCTGGGCACTGCAATTGAAGGGAGATGTTGACAAGCTGGAATGTGTCCAGAGATGGGCGACTGAAATGATCAAGGGTCTGGAGAGCAAACCCTATGAGGAGTGACTTAAAGAGCTGGACATGTTTAGCCTTCAGAAGAGGAGGCTGAGAGGAGACATGATGGCCAATATGGGAGGGGAAGTATTGGGAGGAGGGAGAAAGCTTGTTTTCTGTTGCCCTGAAGACTAGGACATGGAAAAATGGCTTCAAACTATGGAAAGGAGATTCTACCTGAACATGAGGAAGAACTTTCTGACTGTGAGAGGTGTTCAGTAGTGGAACTCTCTGCCCCGGAGTATGGCGGTGGCTTCTTTTTTAAAGCAGAAGCCTTAATGGCCATCTTTCGGGGGGTTCTTTGAATGTGATTTTCCTGCTTCTTTCTTGGAAAGGGGTTGGACTGGATGGCCCATGAGGTCTCTTCCAATTAAATGATTCCATGATTCTATATATACGAATTCTAAATGCATGGATGATAGATAGATAGGCAGATAACCAATGGATATCATGTTAAGGATACAGTAAACCCATTCTTGGTCTTAATCCTGACTTTAAAAGAACTGTCCAAGGTGGTGAATCCTATTTTGGAGATAGGTTTCAGAAGATGGACAGCTCTTTGAAAGTATGGAACAAAACTGGAAGCAGATTTGCTACCTCCTGATATGGAAGCTCTCAGTTCTCACTGAAGAGAAATAAATGTAGTAATTGAGAAAGCTTCTTTCTGGATCACTTCTTGGAAGGGCCTGGTCCAAAGCTCTTCCCAGCTGGTGATCCTGACAGAAGCTCTTTTAAGCAATTGAGTGTTCCTGTGTGCCTATCCTTCCAAAGGCTAAGGAGCCGAGGCAAAAACAATGGCAATAACAAATGATTGTTAGTAGCCTATTTATAGCACAATAACAGGGCCACTGATTTAAATTATAGTGGGAATAAGTGTGATTGATTAATGCACATTGCTCTTTTGTGCAAGCAGAAAGGAACTTCAAATAGGAAACTGGTTGTCATTGGGATTAATGCTAAATGATCATTCACGCATCTGCCTGATTTTGAGATGGGTACTTTTTTTGTCCTTTTAAAGCACAATTTTAATAATTGATTCTGTATTGTATTATTGCCGAGATAGAACATTTACTTGGATTGCTTATGTTATAAGGGTGAATTTTAGATGCAGCACCAGCATTAAAAAGTTGCGTGAGTGGATTGATCTTGATTTCAGACATATTTTCACTTATTTCATAAAATGATCTATGTATTCTTTCCTCACCACATGATTTAATGTTTGTAATTAGGTAGTTGTACTGAGAATGAGGATGGCAAAGGTTTCTGTTGGATTGCTTCAGTGACGTGAGGCAGATTGTTGTTAATGTTTGCAGTTGCAAGTTAGAGATTTATAGATCTGCTGCTTTATAAAATAAAAGTTCTATTATTTTTATGTTGAGTATTGTGAAAATATTAAATTTATAATGTTAATAGATATAGTAAGACTTTTTTGGCTACAGGGGATAGGTTCCTGTCCAGACTGAGGTTACTGTAGGGATACCAAGGTGCTTGTTTATAAAGCTACTTCCTGAACCCGGCCACGCACTGCTGTGCCTTTTTCTTTTTCCTGTGTCCCTGTCTATATATATGTGTGTTTTGTGTGTGTATGTCTGTCTGTATGTATTTATATATATATATATATGGATTTGTGTCTATATATATATATATATATGTTTGTACATATGTGTGTATATGTGTGTGTACTTATGTATATGTGTATATGTATATGCGTGTATATGTGTGTACTTATGTATATGTGTGTTTTTGTATATGTATATGCATGTATATGTGTAGATGTGTGTAAGTACAGATGTCTGTATGTATGTGTGAATGTGTATATTTCAGTGCATGTATATGTGTGTGTATGTGTGCATGTCTATATGTACATACGTGTGTGCATGTGGCGAAGACCAACAGTAACATCCCTTCCTGCCTTTTATACTTCCTTTCTTCCCTCTCCCCCTCATCCCTCAGCTTTTCTCTTCTCTCTGCCCTCCTGCCTCTTCTCCCTCCCTTCCTTCTTTCCTTTCCCTCCTACCTGCCATCCCTCCCCTTTCTGTATCAGTTCTTGCTCCCCTTGTCTCCTTTCCTTCATTCCCTCCCTACCGTTTTTCCTTCCTTTTGCTAGTCCCTTCACCAGCTTCTACCTCTTGTATTGCCTTTTATTGCCTGTCTGTTTTTTGTTCCTCCTTTCTGCGTGACCTCTTTCCTTCTTTCTTTCCATCCTTCCTTCCCTCCTTCCCTGTTTCCTTTTTTCCTTATTGTCTTCTTCCTTCCTTGGGTCTTTCCTTCCTTCCTTGGGTCTTTCCTTCCTTCCTTGGGTCCTTCCTTCCTTCCTTCCTTCATTCCTTTGGGGGGGGTGCGGTTAAGGAGGAAGCCGGGAGGAGGTGGGAGGGGCGCTGTCCTCATTTGCTGCAGCAGAGGCCTCCAGAGGCCACGGCTTTGCCGAAGACAGCGGGCCCCCTTCCTCCTTTTTGGTCTTCCTCAGCCAGCGCCGCCGCCAGCCATTCCCCTGCAACGGTGCTGGCTGATGAAGAGCTAAAAGGAGAAGGCAGACCTGCTGTTTTCGGCGAAGCCGTGGCCTCACTTGGTGTGGCGGCCCAGCTTCCAGAGGCCTCCGCGGCCTGTATTGGAGCCGTGGAGGCTTCCGGAAGCCAGGCCGCCACACCAAGTGAGGCCCCGGCTTCGCTGAAGACAACAGGCCTTCCGCCTCCTTTTAGCTCTTCATCAGCCTTGGTTGCCACTGTGGGATTATTTGCATAACGCATCTGATTGGCCAGCACCACCAACATTCCGACACTCTAAACTGCCAGAGGGGGGGTGGCTCCCAGCCTCTACATTCTAACTGAGGGAGTATTTGCATAATGCCTCTAATTGGCCAGCACCACCAACATTCCGTCACTAAACTGCCAGAGGGGGGTGGTGTGGGGGATCATGGGCATTGTAGTCCAATTGGTTTTTTGTATTTTTGGTCGTGTTGTTTAATTTTATATAATTTTTTGGGGTGGTAAACATACCTCGTGGGGTTTTGTGTGTATGTGGGCTGATTTAGTGTGTCTGCCTTGTGTGGTTTTGCTGTCTATAGGCTACTTAGGATGACAGCTCTCTCTTTATATATATAGATTATCCTCTCAAACCTGCTGTATGCCTGTGAAACGTGGACTGTTTACAAACATCCCACTCCACTTCTGGAATGACTCCATCAGTGTTGCCTTCAAAAAAATCCTGCAAATTTCTTGGGAAGACAAATAGACAAATGTCAGCATGCTGGAAGAAGCAAAGACCACCAGCACTGAAGCAACGCTCCTACACCATCAACTCCAATGGACTGCTCATGTTGTCGAAATGCCTGATCACTGTCTCCCAAAGCAGTTACTATACTCCCAGCTCAAGAATGGGAAGCAGAATGTTGGTGGACAGGAAAAGAGATTTAAAGATGGGCTGAAAGCCCACCTTAAAAACTGTGCAATAGCCACTGAGAACTGGGAAGCCCTGACCTTTGAGCACTCTAACTGGAGCTCTGCTGTGACCAGCAGTGCTGCAGAATTCAAAGAGGTATGAATAGAAAGTGAAAGGGAGAAATGTGCCAAGAGAAAAGTGCATCAATCCAACCCTGATCAGGACCACTTTCCACCTGGAAACCGATGTCCTCACTGTGGGAGAACATGTAGATCAAGAATAGGGCTCCAGAGCCATGTACGGACCAACCGCCAAGACACTACACTTGAGGGATCATCATCTTTGGGCTACGAGGGATCACCTAAGCTCACCTGAAACTGTAAGATATGACTGTACGCCATTAAGATAACTTATTCCTGTAAGAACATGCCATATAGTTGTACTGGAGGACCTTAGAATTTCCTGAAGAGGTTTCACTAAATTTGTCAATGTTCCATTGTCATTCCATTTTATCCCATTTTCACAAAGGCTTGTGGAAATGATGTGATTATTTTTTGATTGTGTAAGTGAATTTACATCTCTATATAATATATGAACTGCTATCCCTCTTGCCCTTTCCTTCTATTTTTAGAAGAAAATGTTTGTTTAACTCTGTATTGGGTTATTTAAGTGCTTTACTGTCTGTAGTTAAAGATATTTCCACATTTCCAGGTAGCTGTGAGAGAAATCATCTAATGAGCTGTGAGAAAAAGCTGTAAAATAAGATAAATAGGTTTTTTTAATATCCTGGAAAAGTGGAATCTTCATATTCTTCATTATTGGATTTTTTTTTTCTGTTCTATTAATGACATTGACTTTGCAATGAAACAAAACTTGACTTAATTTCAGGGCTGAGATCCTATATCAAGGAGGCATAGCACAACTTTATACTCAATAAATACCTTAGTTGTGCAGTGCCACACTATTGATAATTCTGTAATACTAAAAATCTTTTTTCTATTATCTTTCCATTTTATGTGGATGTTGTTTAGGCTGTATTGTTCCAATTATACTTTTAACGATATCATGGCTAAACTGGTTACCAAATATGATACAATATCATCTCAGTCAAAACAGTGTTTTGTATGTATAGGAGATATTTGGAGACATCATGCAAGGATGCAATTGTTTAACCACTATCCTTCAGTTGTCCATTCCTCTATGAAACAGAGAATTTTTGGATAATTTCAATCCTCACTTTCCAAGTTGTTCCTGGCTATGAATACAGTTCTCTAAATCATGCGTAGCAATACTTTAGGGCTATAATCCTTTCCAATGAAAACCCCTGGGAATTTTGACACCAATTTTCATGCAGTGGTCCTGTACAGTGAAACCCCAAGAGTGCAGGGCTTTAGGGCTTCAAGGGAGCAGCCTCCATGCCTCGTGCCTGGTGCTATTTTCTGCTTTGGGAAATTGCTGTCTGCTTTGCTCTTGTCCACTTTGAGGAATTTTGCGTTAGTTGGTTTTATGTGTTTATTATTCCTGGTATGCTTGGCTTCATGAAGAGAGAGGGGAGACAGAGCAAGAGAGGGAGGGAGGATGAAATGAGTACAGTCTGAAGAAAATGATGCTTCTGCCTCTTCATTTTGTGCTTCATGCTACCTTGCCACAACTTCGTGATTCTACCATTTTAAAGTTGATTTTTTTTACTGTTTTGTTGCCTCAAATGTGCTTCCTTGTTATAACTTTGTGCTTCTACCACCGGAAAGGATTAATAGAATTTTAATGCATTTCAATGACTAATTTCATCTTGAGATAAGAGTGTTTTGATGTGTTGTCAAAGGCTTTCATGGCCGGAATCACTGGGTTACTGTGTGTTTTCTGGGCTGTATGGCCTTGTTCCAGAAGCATTCTCTCCTGACGTTTTGCCCACATCTATGGCAGGCATCACAACCTGACAACTTCTGAGGATGCCTGTCATAGATGTGGGCACAATGTCAGGAGAGAATGCTTCTGGAACAGGACCATACAGCCCAGAAAAATCAAATGTGAAAGGCCTTTATTTTTTTATCCTAGCAAATGTGAGGAGTGACTTGAGAAACTGCAAGTCACTTCTGGTTTGAGAGAATTGGCCGTCTGCAAGGATGTTGCTCAGGGGATGCCCAGGTGTTTTGATGTTTTACCATCCTTGTGGGAGGCATCTCTCATGTCCCTGCATGGGGAGCTGGAGCTGACAGATGGAGCTCTCCCCAGATTTGAACCTCTGACCTGTCGGTCTTCAGTCCTGCCAGCACAAGAGGTTAACCCATTGCACCACCGGGGGCTCCTATGTGAAAGACTGTATTTCTTTAGTGGACATACATCTCTGACCAATACATGGTTCTATGAGTGACCATTGTTAGAAACAAGGTTGAGTTGAAAAAACTAATCATTTTAAAATAAATATTACTGAGGTTCAAAAGACCCTTTTTTTACTTTTGAGAAATATATAGCTCTTTCTTTGCCCTTGTCCTCCACTGATTTCATCCATCTGTCTTCAGTTGATGGCATCATAATGAGAAATCTGAATATTTCCAAAACACATTTTTCCAGGAAATATTTCTACAAAGGTTAAACTTCACTGGTGTTTCACACAATACGTTGCAATTACCATTTTTTAAACATATCTGTGCTCTTTTTCCTCCTTTGAGGAAGCTATCCTAAATTATTAGGTAAATTGAACAGAATTAATGTGTAGTCAGATGAAGTCTGAATTTAATCTGCTCCTGACATTCTCATTCCAGCCCATCCCAAAATCCAATTAACTTGTGAGGCTGATTAGCGTGACTAGTCTCCGATTTTACAGATGGCAAACTTCCTTAACCACGACAATCTCTTTCATTTCCTCAACTTTAATCCAAATATTGCCAAGAGAGTTGATGAAGTACTTGAATAGGCCAGGCAGTTTATTCCTTGAGATTAGCCAGCCAACCATTGTTAAGTGCTGGGGGAAATTGGCTAAAGGAATATCTTTGAAGTTAATATGAATGATTAGAGATATAAGATGCCAAGCTGAAATATACCCATCAGAATCCTACTGGTGTGTGTCTATGTGTTTATATCTAAGATACTTAATACTTCTATCTGCTAGGTCATAACCCTCTTATTTCTTTTCACTTGGACATACCTTTTCTTCATTTAGACTTGAATGAGGAGTTTTTTGACCTTACGGTCTATGGTGGATCGTGGATCATACCCCTTATCAAACAGGAGGTTCTTGAATCAGATGGATAGGATAAAGAAATACTTTTGATTTTAATGACTGTACTCTCAAAAAAGTGATGACAGGGAGCAACTGTATACACAGGCAGCCTAGCCTTAGAGGCATGTCCTAGAAGTTGCTCAATTTCCATAGGCTTTGTGTATGTGTGTGTGCGCGCGCACATGTGAGGGGCAGCTTGAGAAACTGCAAGTCACTTCTGGTGTGAGAGAATTGGCCATCTCTAAGGACGTTGCCCAGGGGACACCCAGATGTTTTGATGTTTTACTATACTTGTGGGAGGCTTCTCTCATGTCTCTCGCATGGGGAGCTGGAGCTGACAGACGGGAGCTCAATCTGCTCTCCCTAGATTTGAACTGCTGACCTAATGGCCAGCACAAGGCTTTAACCCATTGCACGACCAGGGGCTCCTAGCCCATAGGTTGAGATAACATAGATCAAATTGTGAAAACAGGGCCAAGGACATCCAACAAGGCAAGAGGAGTTTCCAACTTTTCTATCAGTATTTTTAACTTGGAATTATTGAACAACAAATACGTTTATATATGAAACTGTACTTCTTTGTTGTCAGTTGCATATGTGAGAGGCCTATTTAGCTAATTTAAAGCTGCCTCTGACACTACCGTATAGACTTGTGTATAAATAATACACACACACAGATAAAAGAATCCCCCCCCCCTCCCCAAACACCAACCCTGGGTCTACTGCATGAGAAACTGCAGTGGCAATTTTCAGTACATACAAGCCTTTACAGCTGAATAGACTAGGAGCTGTGATGGCGCAATGGGTTAAACCCTTGTGCCAGCTGAACTGTTGACCTGAACGTTGGTGTTTCTAATCCGCAAGATGGGGTGAGCTCTCAAGCTCCCATCTGTCAGCTCCAGCTTCCCATGTGGGGACATGAGAGAACCCTTCCAGAGGATGGTGAAACATCCAGGCATCCCCTGGCCAACGTCGCACACCAGAGCAACTTGCAGTTTCTCAAGTCGCTTCTGACACAATTTTTTTAAAGCTGCATAAACTGGTCATTTACTGTCTTTACTCAAAACCTTTTTGGCTAAGTTACCTTGTCAAAATTGGAGTTCACATTAGATTCGTGTAATATGGTAATGTTAGTGTTGAGCCAATGCAAAAAGGGGAAGCTGCTTCGGGAGCAGCAGGAGCTCCTATTTGGGGATGTCACCTGTAATTTAATTGCCATAGATCAATGCTATGTAATCCTCGGATTTCTTGTTTGGTGAGGCATCCACACTCTTTGGCAGAAAATGCTCAAAGTTTTTGGGGTGCACCTACATAATAGGTGCACCCCAAAGTTTGATTTTCCATTGCTGAAAGCTTTGATGTTCTAACACTTTTGTTTTTAAAGAATTAATTCTAAGCAGGCATGAATTGTAATGGCCTAATGTCAAAGAGTGCTCTTTTTGTCATTGCACAATAGATTCACCAGCAAATACTTTTTTTTTCGTATTCAGGGTTTTGAAAAATGAGTTGTGCATTAGATTCGCTGGCTCATTAGACTTGGGTAAATAAATATGGGTAATTGTATTTTTGGGACTGGTGGTGGACAGTGTCCTCTACTTAAGGTACTTCAAACTACAGGAGAGGAGATTCCATCTGAACATGGAGAAGAACTTCCTAATTTAGAGAGCAGTTCAGCAGTGGAACTGTCTGCCCCAGACTTTGGTGGAGGCTCCTTCTTTGGAGTCTTTTAAGCCGAGGCTGGATGGCCATCTGTCAGGAGTGCTTTTAATGCAATTTTCTTTCTTCTTGGCAGAATGGGGTTGGCCCATGAGGTCTCTTCCAATTCAGTGATTCTATGATTCTAAGTTTTATTTTTCAAAAGGTTCTTCTCTTCAACACAGGGATATTCTTCAAGATTTCGGAAGGAACACCCTTGAAGGATGCTATCACTACCTTCTGAAATTCTGCTGCTTGAAGCATTGTTCTTCTCTGCCTCAAGTAAGGCCAGCAACGGCGAATTCATGGGTGTGCCCAAAGTAGTTTCCTCAGTGACTAACTAATGTTTTGAGAAATACTTTTAACTATCTTAGCAACAACATTTTAGTTGCACCATATGCCACTTCTACTTTCATGGTCCTGTTCGAATTTTTACGTTTTAATGAATTGGTTTGTTTTCTAATAGATCATCCAGCTTGAAATCTGGAGCGGGTGCGTCATGGACATATGCTCAATTCTTTTGACTGATGGAGGTGACAAAGTGAAGCAAAGCATGAGAAAAGTCGGCAGTCTGGTTCATTGAGCTACTCCTGGTTATTTTGGCTCATGCATTTGCCCATTACTAATAAAATACATTGCTCTGGCACTTATGAATACATGCCCACTATTTATAGCTATTTTTTTAATCCTTGGATTCTTAAAAAAACTATAGTAGGCTGGATTTTTCTATGAATATAGAATTAAGTTGCATACATAAAACGGTTTTCTTAAGAATGAAAGCAGATGGGGGATCTTTAAGAAGAAAGGGGGAAACAGCAATATAAAAATAAAAAGGAACATATATTTAAAATGACAAGGCTTTCATTTGGCAATGCTCAGAAGCTGCATGCTTCAAAGAAACTTGAAAAGAATTTTCTTTGTGGCTTAAATATTTTACAGTTAGAAACAGGCCAGTTTCTTTTTGGCAATGCAATGCAAGGTCAATTGCTTAAATATGTGTTGCGTACACAAAATTCTTTCACACCTAAGAAGTGTATTCCCCCCCCCCCCCCAACCTCAAATGTTCTTTTCATGAGGAATTGTCAGGATTTGCAGCAGATTGCCCTCCATAAAAACAAGATTCCACAACAAGGAGGGAGGAAACCATCGGCCACGTGAACCTAGTTTTGCGTGTAGTCATTCATAGGGATGTAATTCTTCACCATGATTCGTCTCAAAGGAGGGAAGAAGTGGTTTCAGTAATTTTCTTCCCACTGTGAGAAATTATTTGAAAACCATACAGCTCTCAAACTATGTGTAGAAAATAATACTCTTGCATATATTATTTTCCATTCAATAAATGTGGTTTCCGGTGCTGAAAATAATGTTTTTCAGTGCAAATCTCCCACATACAAATGACACACTGAATAAGTCTTTAAAAAGCCATTTTCTACAAAAGAAACATTATTTTGATGCAATAAATAACATGTTGTGAAGTCAACAGAAAATGCTGGGGTCTGGACAAATATATATAGTGCCCCCCAAAAAACATTAAATGGGCCGCAGTAGTGTAGCGGGGTAAACCACTAGCTGCAGAAAATCTGCTGACCGGAGGGTTAGCAGTTCAAAGCTGCGAGTCAGGGTGACTGTTATCCCTAGCTTCTGCCAACCAAGCAGTTTGAAAGCATGCAATGCAAGTAGATCAATAGGTACCACCTCGGTGGGAAGGTAAAAGGATGCCCCATGCAGACATGCCAGCAAAAATTATTGGAGATGTGTATGGACAAGCGGGCTCCTTGGCATGGAAAAATGGAGCAACACCACCTCCTCGTTGCCGGAGTTGAACATCTCCTCCAGACATCGGAGATTAAAGGAGAAAGCCTTTACCTTTGTATGTGTATTGTATTTTGTGTTTGTTTACTGTGTAAAAGGTATTGAATGTTTGCTTTATATCTGTACTGTAATACACTCTGAGTCCCTGTAGGGAGATAAAGTGGAATATACAGTACATAAAGTGTATTATTATTAAACAGATTTTTAAATAAAAAAACAGAGAACGGGGGAATTCCAGACAAGAATCAATCAGAGCTAGCTAACACCTCCCAACAAATGACCCCCCCCCCCCCCCGGAAGCAGCCAGCCAGGCTTTGAGAATGCAAGGCTATTCAATGCTAATCAAGGTGGCCAATTTCAACATTCACACTTGCCTCAAGAAAACATGCATTCTTTCTCCCACCTGGGACACTCCACAGATATATAAACCTCACTTTCCTAGTTTCCAACAGACCCCACAACCTCTGAGGATGCCTGCCATAGATGTGGATGAAACATCAGGAGAGAATGCTTCTGGAACATGGCCATACTGCCCAGAAAACTCAGAGCAACCCAAACAGAGAAAAAATTAACAATAAAGGCATATCTGGTTGATTTAAGGATTGTTGCTGTTCATTCATTCAGTTGCTTCTGACTCTTCGTGAGCTCATGTACCATCCCACGCCAGAGCTCCCTGTCAGCCATCACGTCTCCCAGCTCCTTCAGAGTCAAGCCAGTCACTTCAAGGATACCATCCATCCATCTTGCTTTTGGTCGGCCCCTCTTCCTTTGTCCTTCCATTTTCCCCCAACAAAATTGTCTTCTCTAAGCTTTCATTTCAATTTAAAGAATGGATTATTGTTATTGTTGTTATTGTTATTTTTGTTATGCTTATTTATACCCCACTTTTCTCTCCACAAAAGAGACTATAAAAGTGAATTGCATTAAAATGGTTTCAATACCATTTTAAATACAAAAATATACACACATAAAATAGAATGAAACATCAGTGGTATTAATTAAAATCCTTAAAACTTATTAAAAGCATATTCAAAACTAAAACCATAACACACCCTGACTTGATCCTAAAAACCTCCAGATTTGAGATAAATGAATTACTAGATTCCCCAGAGGCATATTTGCAAAGGAACATTGCTATGTATTTCTTAACTTACTTTAAAAGTAATACATAATAAGTAATAGACTTTAATTTGTGATGTCTTATTTCTGAATTGTGCATTGGCTTCTGATAATATTGTCTCACATGGAACTGAGGATGGACTTATCCACTGTTTCTGAAGCTTGTTTCTGGGTTACTGATGTCAAATATTTGAAGACCTGCGAAAGGTTTGCTTTCCTTGTTATCGGAGCAAATTGAAACCATGTAAATGAACTGGGCAGATGGCACAGGCATGAACTAAGTATACAAGTCAAAGTCCCTTAAGCTGCCCTGAGCGATGATTACACTCTATGTAAATATTTTTGGATCTTATAATATTTTACACAGACATGTTTTGCACAGATGGAAGCTAAACTAATCCCACATAAGAGCTTTCTTTGATATGCAAAATTTCACAGCTGCAGTAGTGGGCTGGTAACTTTCCTGGCCATTTTTGCTATATAAATGTTTATAGTACAAGCGTGTCAAATTGTGAAAGTCCTGAGCCCAATGTCCTCATGGAAGCAGATGAAACTACCTTGCTGTAGTTGAATGATTTAATTTCAAATGAAAGGTCCCCTGGCAAAGATTTCTTTTGATATTGTCTCACTTGATTCTAAGTCAGCCATAGGCAAACCCAGGCCCGAGGCCCAGATGCAGCCTTTTTGGCTCTTTTATTTAGTTGGACCAGACCCGGATTAACAACTTTTTGCACCCTAGGCCACATTTTGGAATTACACCCCCTCTACTACCGGCACTGAAAGTTGTTGTTGTTTGGGATCCGGGAAGGGAGGGTGGGGCCCAAGCCGCGCCTGCCTTCCCTTCCTTCCTCGCCCGGGGGCTTGGGGGCTGTGGCGGGGTGGCCATCTGCCGGGGCTGATTAGGATCCCAGCACCCCAGGGAGGGAGAGTAGGGGGGAGAGGCCTGGGGGGGCTTCCTTCCTTTGGGGGGGGGCTCCCTGGAGATAGAGAGAGAGACACCCACCCATCTCAGTCTCCTTCAGGGCCGCTGCTCCTCCTCCTCGGTTGCAATCCATGGCTCAGGGAGAACCCCCCTCCATGGATTTCTGTCTCCAAGCAGGCCCTCGCCTTCCTATTGGCCGAGTCCACGGAGCCACACCCGCTCGGGAGGGAGGGAGGCTCCTCGATTGGCCGGCTGCTGCTCTTCAGCTTTGATCGATGGGTGTCACAAGGTGGGAGGCGGGGCCAGGAGGCAAGCTCGGAGGACTCACTCCTGGCCCCGCCCACTCCCCGCCTCCCAGGGAGAGGGGGAGGGAGAGAGAGAGGGAGGGAAGGAGTGACGTCACCCTGGGAGGCGACGGAGCAAACAAGGAAGGGGGGCCTGGCGGAGGAGGAGGGAGGGAGTGATGTCACCCTGGGAGGCCCCGCCCCAGGCTGAGTAGCAGGGAGGGAGGGAGGAAAGGAGGGAAGCCGCTGCTGCTGCTGCTGCTCTTCACCCTGCGTGTCCTGCCTTGAGACCAGGCTCAGCCCTCCCTCCCTCCCTCCAGGGCCTTTGTGCTTCAACTCCTGCCATTCCCGAAGGCTGGCCACGAAGGGATTTTTTAATTAACATTTTTTTGGTCCATGAATTGCGCCCCCCTCGGCTTGCGCCCCTAGGCCATGGCCTAGGTTGGCCTTATGGGTAATCCGGGCCTGAGTGGGACTGACTTGGAGTTGGGGATCCGAGGAACGGTGGGTGGGCTGCATGTGCACATGTTTGGGAGCTTGGAGACTGAGTCACCTTTTAAACTTTTTTTCTCCTTCCCTTAATCTTCTTTGGAAAATACTTCTACAACATTATTATTATTATTCTCAGCAAACAAAAAGGGAAGCTTACCTCTCCTCTGGAGTAGAAAGTAGAAACAGCTTTAAGGAAAATCCAAGCAGAAAAGAGATTACAGGTACCACGCAAAACAGAGGGGATTTTAAAGGTAGTCCAAGGAGGATAGGATTAGCTCCAGGTCATTGTTCTTAAATTCCTTCCCTGAGCCTCCTTAAAAATGCATTGGAAAGCTGTATGGCATGTGTGCCTGGCTGCAGAAAAGAAAGGATCACAGAAAGAGGTATCTTAACTCTCTGATGCTTTTAATCTAGGTCTTAACATTTCTGACTCTTTTAATGGGTGAATCTGACAATGACTATTTTATTGTAATTGATTGAAGAGCTATAGTTTTACATCTTAAACAGCTTTAACTGTCTGACTGTCTGTTTCTTAATGCTTGGCTGTTTGACTCATTTTATTAGCCAATGTCTTTTATTTTGTTTTAATTATATGTATAAATGTATTTATGTTTTTGATGGCTTTGAATTTTTGCTAATTTTATGTTTTATGTCTGGAAGCTTCCCTGAGTCCCTTGGGGAATTTTATTATTTTGATTATTATTATTCCCATTGCTGAAAGTCAGTCTGCCTTGCAAGGAAAAAGGGAAGGCAGGAAAAGAAAGGGGAGTCTCATAAATTCCCCTTTGCTGCCAATGGACCAAATATAGACTTTTTTGGGGTGCAAACTGAAAAAGGCTATCTGGCTACCTGACCGTTTTTGGGAGGCATGCAAAAACCGATATGGGGGCCTACTGGTATCTGCCCAGCAGAAACGGATTGAGGTTCAGTAAAAATGCACAATCCTAATTCCTATACACCAAATATGCTGCCAGCATACTACTGTCTATCTAACTAACTAACTGCCTATGGGTCTGCAGGGCATTTGGCAAGATTTTTTCTTCCAGTTTGACTTAGAGATACCAAAGAATTAATCTAGAAACATCTGGAAATAAAACGTATGTTCTACTACTCATGTATAGTCCTCTCTGTAGAATGCATCATTGCTGTGTGCTATGGCTGAAGCAGTTGTTACCTTTTGTAGCATTTCAGAAAACCATTTATCATGGGCATATAGTTTATTAGGAGGAAGGTTGGATTGCAAAACTGGAAGTGGGCTCCAAAGAAATCAAAGTCAAGGACTGAATGAGCCCTAGACACATTTATTATAGCTAAATGTGTGTGTGTGGGGGGGGGGGGACTTTCAATTGGCATAACTTTAGTTGAGACAGACTGTCTTAACCCAGCTTGATAGCCTGTTGGGGACACTACAAACCTTGTGGGAGGTTCCAAGTCTGGTGTAAGACTGAAAACCAAGCAATTTCCTCAAACATACAGTATTTTTTATACTTTATCCAAAAATGTATGTGCAAAACTAATCTTTTATTTCCTCGTGGAGCTCTATAGACACAAAGAAGGCAAAGCACAAAAGGATAAGCTGATTCATCATAAATATGCTAGCAAGCTATCCAATCCATGTTGCAAGGCAATTGGAACTTAGTTTAAAATGTGGCATATTTTCGGAAATGTTGAAAGCTCAATCTCTAGGAATTCTGAAGCTGTGCGGAGGAGGGGAAGCAGCCTAGCTTTTCTCACCATTATTGTTTCTATAACTCTTTATATCAGGGATGGGTAATGTAAAATGAAAGTATGCATATTGTGACTGGGTCCCAAATGAGCTCTTTGTAGCTCCTCCAAAGCTTCAGGTTTCATTATTTTAGAGAAATCACAGTGTTTGGGAGACGGTTTTTCAATTAAACACTGACTAAATTGAGCCAACCCATCAGCAGATAGGTAGCTTTAATTACTCCACTCCGAGAGTCACCCTGCTTCCCTTAAATGCCCCCCAAAATAAATACAAATACATTAAAATATTTGCATTGAAATATGAGAGCATGGCTTGGATGTTCCTTGTCCTCTCTACAGTAGCCCACTTCTGCCCACTTCTGGTAGGCATGTGGTGGAGACCCTCTCTTCTCACTTCAATGTGGAATCATGATTGGGAACTCAGATAGAAGCCCAATTATGGTTCAGATGGATAAAAGAGGGCATAGGGATCACTCATTCCTTGCCTTAAATGTTTATTGTTTACCATTTTACAGTGTCCATATATCCTAGCAGTGCTTCTGCTGTTTTCATTTTTAAAAACAAGATTTAACAGGTGAACTGTGAAGAATGGTGCACAGCTTAATGAGAGACAATTATCAATACAGCACCCACAGTATTAGCATTAATTGAATTATAAATGGCATTAGCAGGCAGTCTATTTAAGCCGACTCCATGAGCTATTAGTCCAGAACAAATTCTTTGCCTTGTGCTTTGGCAAGACGGCCTGCCGAGATGCCCCATTCACTCCTGAACAATCAAATCATCTTACTGGCACAAAGCAGACACAACAGCTTGGTTTTTTCCTATGGAAAGGAATACCTAGGAGGTAGAAGGGAGCAGGGAATCCTGACTTAAGTTTTGGGATATGCTAATGTGCACTGATCAGTAAAAAGCAAAAACTAAATTAAACAAAACCCCTTCAATATTTTTTAACAATTGATTTTGAATTTTCCACAAAAAAAAATCAAACAAGCTTTTGTAGACCTTCACCTCCACCTCTTCAAGCATTGCTCATAGACTCATCTACAACATAATGCATATGAACCTCCTTGACAAAATAGAAGGTACATATATAAATATTTTAAAGCCTCCTTCAATGATATGTCTTCATATACAGTCAGTCCTCCCTGTTTGTAAGTGTCACTTTTGCAGATTTGATAATTTGCAGATTTGATTAATATGGTTTCTGTAGGAATCTGTAGTCTTCTAGTACTTCTCTATGGTAAACTTCCAGTGCATTTAGACCATAGGGTTGTGCAAGAGGACCTAGAGATTCTTGGGAAAACTCTTTTCTAGGCATCTGTAAGTCTTCTAATATAATTCTAAGGTCAATGCCCTCATAAGGTCATATTGGAGACATACGATCTCATTATATGAGAAAATGTCAGCATCCTAAGATGCTTCTGCTCCAGTTGAGCCATGGAGCCCCATTCCACCCATCAAATGACATAGCCTCACTTCTGGTGGGGCTCTGTGGCTGAACTGGGATGGCAGCATTCTACGATGCCAACACGGGGAGTCTCCCCCATGTTCCGTTAGGAACAACAGGGCTACTATGGGCAAAGGATACACGATGATGCTTCCCTACAAGTGATAGGAAAGTGTCAGCTGCCGGTGAGCTGGGAGGTGCGTACCGGGTTGCCCCACTGCTCTCCAATTTGCCATGGAGGCTGGCAAATCAATCTGGAGAACTTCATCATTGTGATGAATATGAATAAAAATGATTTTTAAAAACATTTCTCTCCAATTTTTTTCTACTTAGACTAGCATCTTTGGCCCTTAACAGCAGTGAATGTGGATATTTTCACATTTTGTGGGCTGTAATATTTTCCAAGAAAGCTGTGTGGGAGGACTGAAATCTGCAGACACTTTTGAGAAACAAGCACAACAGGCTCAACTCATCCATCAATTCCATTCAAGTAATTTCTTGAGGGACAGATTGGAGCAGAACTATGAACCATTGGTCCTTGTGATTGGCAAGCAGTATAAAGCTTCAGGATTAACCAAGACTGGGATAAATTGGTGCAAAGTAAAGGCGTCTTCTCAAGAAGTATGCCATTGAGATTTTTTTTTGTTTCAGTGGTGTTTCGGGACAGCGTTAATTGCCTGTGTGGAAAGTAAGTGTGGCAGAGTTGCCACAGGAGTGGCAAATCCACAACTGGATTTATAGTTCTTTCTCAAGCTCTTTCCATATTGATGAGTTCTCCTGGTCTTTCACTTTAGAGCAGAAGTTTAAATTTTCCATTGTAGTCCTTCTCAAAACTGTGATATGAAGGGATATTGAGAGTGAATTGAAAACAAAAATAGAAATATTTGAGGTTTGTACATGTAAGGATGGAAATATGAAATGCAGTTCACCTCAGTCATTACTTTCTGTGCAGAAAAATTCTTGTTTCTGTGCAAGCACCCAACCATATAATAAGTCCTGCACTACAAAGATTCTTGACAGTCCAGGTTTCTTCCTATCAGGTTTTCCTGACACTTGAGAAATGCATGTTTTAACCTTTAAAAATATTTTTAAACATTTTCCATCCCTACGTCAAAAGAAAGTAGAATCCTAGAAACATAGAGATAGAAGTGACATCAACTAGTCCATGCTCTGTCAATGCACACATCCATAGCAAAAGCATCCCTGACAGTCGATTGTCAAAACTCTGTTTAAATAACTCCAACAGAAGCTGGAGGTTGCAGCACATATAAAGCTGGGATTGAAAGGAGGGAAGGAAGCAAGAATAATATAAATGTGCACTTCACGACATAAAAGTTTAAATTCTGTTGTTAGTTTTAACTTGAGTATGTCAACTAAAAATGTGTGATTGATTTGCATGTTGAAGGACTGATTCACTAGATCTACTCTAGTTAGTTCTAAAGGTGCATCTGCATTGTAGAATGAATGCAATTTTGCACCAGTTTTACTGCCATGGGCCAGTGTTATAGAATAATGGAAGTTACAGTTTTTACCCTTCTCTGTCAAAGAGCCATTTTGCCTCACTAAACTACAAATTTCAGGATTAGAAAGCATTGAGCCATGGCAGTTTAAAGTGGTGTCAAATTGCATTAATTCTGCCGTTTATATGCACTCTAAGAAATGGCTTGGCCGACTTACCGGCCGAGCGGGTTGCGGTGGGGGGCATGTCCTCACCGCCATCTTGTCAGAGGAAAGGAGGTGGGGGGGGCTTCTTCTTCCCATTAGCCCCCTGGGGTGGGGGGAAGGCTTCCCACCACCAGCGCCGGCCGGCCAATGGGAGGGCTGGCCCCGCCCCGCCCTTCGTCATCAGCCAGCCGGCCCTCACTTCCGCCCAGGCAGGATACTTAAGGCTGCCTGGGCTGCCCTGCTGCCACGTGGGGCTGGATCTTTCTTTTCCTCCCACCCTCCCTACTTGTATTCGTTCCTTGTTTGGTTTGCACTTTGTATTGCTGTATAATCATCATTTGCACTATGTTTATGTTTCTGTTATTGTGTTCTATGTCGCAACTCTGTGTTTGGCATGTGGCATGGGCCCTGGATCTGGTTGGCTTATCACCCCTTGGTCGTAAGGGGGGATAACGCCCTGGCCCCCTGGGGTGCCAAGTTCCAGTTGACCGGTATTGGGCCGGTGGCACCCAGGCATGCAAGCGTCTTTGGACATATGTGGGCTGTCCTTCCCCTGATCCAGGACCCATGCATGGCCGCCAACCCTTGTTCCTGTTTTTAATAAATGAGTTGTGGCCAATTTTCATCCAAACTTGTGAGAACGCTCCAATTCTCTGTACGGACCACACACAGACGGCAACTCGATCCCACTAGATTTATTGAAGGTATAACGCTTTTGATGCCAGAACTGGCATCACAAGGAACAAACACACCTTATATACAAAACACGCCCCCATCCCCTGTGTATCATATCAAAGGCCCACCCCCATGGCCTGCAATGTACAGGAGAGGTTGCATCATATCCCCTCTGACTCAGCAATATGCAATATTCAGGAAAGGTTGCATCATATCCCTTCTGACTCAGCAATATACAAGCCAGTGCTATTCATGTTGATGTGGTGTGACCTAAGTCACATTTCCAGCTCTGTGCATGTCTCCAAGGCCACCACCTCGTGGGAATTATCATGCTGGAAGGGTATGAGATAAGAGCAATCCCAGCTCTAATCGACAGACCATTACAGAATACTCCTCCCCCTCCCCCCTGTGGAAAAAGAGGACTCAAAATGCTATCCAACTCTAATATCTAAATCCTGTCCCAGCACCAAACAAAGTCATAACTAGCTCTATTATTCACAAGGCGAAGTGAGCCCACCTCAGCCTTTCTCCAGTTAAACACACACTGGGACAAAGCTCCTCCATCTCCTTCACATACCAATCCTGAACTCCTACACATTCAGATAACCAGACATTCCTCTATCACAAATGCCTAGCTTGCTGAAGGCCAACTTCCTACCTACAGTCATTTCCAAGCATTCTCCACACGCCACCACGTCTACTACCAAGCCCATCATTCTACAACTGCATGGTACAAAACTCCAAACCTTAACCTGCTAACCATGTGGGCCTTGTGCACCCTAATTTCTCAATGCACACTTACGCAGCCTTCCACTACAGGCCACAAATCACTTTCTCACAAGCCAAAGCGAACTTCACCATCTTCCACCACAATCTAAGTCCCAAGACTCTATAACCTCTCACATTTGAACTCCAATAACAATACCTAAACCAATCTTTCTCTACACTTCTCTCTCGCCACTACCAAAACCCCTAAACAACTTCATCCCTCTACTGCAATAGCAGGAGGTACACCCACAAAACTACGCTTCCCTATATAACCAGTAACCACTACAAAACCTATCAAACTCTCTAACTTAAACAAACTAACAACTCATCGCACAGGAATAAATCAACTGCGCATCTTTACAGGAAAAACCAAAATCACACAATCAAGATTCCAAGCCCCATAACTTCTAAAACCTTCCACTGCCAAAAGCAGGAGGCACCAAGTACAAAACTACAATTCTCTAAACTGTCAAAACACATCCGTACTTTATCTAACCATAACTCAACCTAAATATCTATACCACCTTAACTTCATCAACCAGTAGAACCCATTACACAGGACTAAATCAACTGTGCCAAGCTAACCACTACTACACCTCCTTACCTGGCAATAAGCGCCTGGAAAAACTACAACTCCCTCTGCTACGATGGCAGGAGGTACTAACCAAACTATAATTCTCTATACAATCATATCTTAAACACCAAATTCTCACACAGGAATAAACCCCACATCTAATTATCTAAACATAATATGATCTAGCTCTGAACCTTCCCTACTAATTCTGATCCAGGGAACGTCAAGCACAACAACAACCGACCTCTCCTGGCAAATTCAACAGGAGACGACCCCCAACTTAAACCAACTCTAAAGCCTATCTTCCACACAAAACAACCTTCCTGCCGCAATTAGCATCCATCAACACTCCACTAAACACAGGAATAGAGCTTCTGCATCAAAGCAATACTCCCCCCAAATTTTAAACCACTTTGCTCCGCAGGCACTGACAAAGGCTGTTACCTATCCTTCTAAATACAGGGGACAAAACCCTCAACACAACAATGGAATATACATTTTCAAAAGGAACTCCCAGTTAAACAATAAATCTCATATCTATACAATTAAACTGTAATACACATTTGAAATGCCATCCCCATCTAACATTTCTAACAATAAATGCATATTACACAAACTAATATGTAAATCTCTAATTTTTAACTACAGTACCCCAAATAATGCATGTCTAAGCATTCTCAAACCATTATACATACATGAAATAATTATCTTGCATCCTCAAATCTGCAAGCTACCTAACACATGAACATTTCTACAAGCACAGGAGTAATCATCTTTGACTTCTTCAATCCCCAATCACATGTGCATGAATAAATCTCTAGCAAGATACATAAAACTTACATTCTTATACAAAGCATCATAGCAACACCTATACATCATTCCGGGGTCAATTTACCCTAAATCATTCTATCACAATTTTGGGGCAAATCATTCAAGTGACGCCAACACTCAATATCGAAATCACCTTAGCTCTAAGTCCTTTAAGGACACTTTCCTCATATAACAGCATCTCCCACATAAAGCATAATACAACCAGGTTGCTGTCTTCCCCCAAAGTCAAAATTAACAGACTTGCTGCTGGAACACTGGCCCACGATTCAGCCCCAAAGTTCAGCATGTTCCGAAATCCGCTGTCTGGCCACGCCGATGTCGCCCAAAGTTCAGTCATTGGCACTCTGGTCAAGCTTTTTCCAAACCCAATCAACCACCCCATCCCGAGTGACATGATCTGTTTGGTCCCAAAAGGACACTTCTGGAATCACTTCTCGATGGACTCCGGCTCCAGATTACTCATAACACTGACCGGCATTGCCACCATGGACCTCGCCCACTGCTCGGCAACAGCTGACTCGTACTGGATAATCTCGGCTCCATCTCTGCTGAACTCTACCACCAACTCCTTCCCTCCGTCAAACAGGAAAGCTTCTGGCAGCAAAGATCCTTGAACCACTTTCTCACCCGTAGCCAGCTCCAAACTGCTCTCCCCATTCTCTTCAGGGAGCTCACCAACTTGTTGGGAATTTCCACTCACAAACAGCCAGTCTTCACTTCCTCCTTCAGCGATAGGGACTTTAAGACTACCACCGGCCTCCTTCGCACTTCTGGCTGCCAACATACCAGGCTTATCTCTCCCACACATTGTCTCCACGGCAACTCTCCCCACTGGAGCCAGGGCCTCTTCTTTGCAATTCCAGGCCGCAAGAATTATAACCCAATTCAGGGACACTGCCACAGTTTGAAGAAGGGAATCTTCCTTTTCCCCAACTTGAATAGCCTTCTGCACACTCACCATCTTCTCGTTACTAAAAAGCACTGGATTCTGCTCTCTCACCCGCTCCAGCACTTCTTCTAAAACCTCAGTGCGCAATGGCTTTTCTTCTCCTTTCTTCTCTTCCAATCCCATTTTTGCAGGACACTCTCCAACTGCTTCAGCCACCCACTCGGTTCCCGGTAAGGCAGCCTCTGCAGTTAAAACAGCCCCACTTTCTGCCCGAAGAGCTCGCACACTGCTGAAAGGGAGCCTTTGATTCATCTCCTTTCCAGGCACTCTCCATGCTTCTGGCTGGACCTCCTCCATCTCAAGAGCATCCTCTGGAAGAACTAGATCTGTCTCCTGGGCTTCATTCTCCACCATCTCAGGAGCATCGTCATAACGCCCTTCTTCCTCGGCTAGGAGACATCGCATCATCTCTTGGCAACACTGAACTCTCTTCTCCAATACCTCCATCCTTCTCTGAAGAACTCCCACATCTTCCTGCCCATACTGCAGGGCTTCCTTCAACTCTTGCAGCTCACAAAATCCTCTCTGCATCTCCTGGACCAACTCGCCCTCGTTCCAAACAGAGGACTGCACAGCACCTTCTTTGCTGTGGCCTGGTCCACCTTGAGCCGGCACCGGGTCCACCTGAACAAACGTGCTTCTGTTCCACGTTGCTTCTCTGGTCCCTCTGGCTCTTCGGTAATCCACCTGAATAGGAGCACGAACACCCCGCACTCCCATTTCTCTGGATTCACCTCCAACTCCTCTGGAGCCCACCTGAGTGGAAAACATCCTCTGTCTTCCTGCTTCTCTGGGCTCGTCCACCTGAGCCGATGCACGCCGCGACGCCATCGCTTCTCTGGACTCTCAGGATCCCACCTGAGCGGAGGTACTCCAAATCGCTTCTCTGGGTCCCACTCCAGCCCCTCGATAGCCCACCTGAACGGAGGTACTTCCAACCGCTTCTCTGGGCACTTCTTGGGCCTTTCCCTCGTCGCTCTCCTTCCAGGAAGGCTGGGACAAGCCAACTCCCGTCCTCTCCTTCCCATACGGTCCGCAGAGCTTGTAGGCAGTCATCTCCGAAGCCTCCACCTCTCCTTCTAAGGAAGGGATGCTCCATCTACCCGTCTTCCAATCCCAAATGGGGAATACTACTCCTACCTCCACGGCACCGTCTTCATCCGCATCACTGTCCCAAAAATCCTCGGGACTCACCCATTCCACTCTTGAAAAGGGTCACAACATTGCAGATGGCTTCCAAAACCCTCAGTAGATTCTTCTACGATAGGTTGGGCAGTTCTGGCATACTGTGAGAACGCTCCAATTCTCTGTAAGGACCACACGCAGACGGCAACTCAATCCCACTAGATTTATTGAAGGTATAACGCTTTTGATGCCAGAACTGGCATCACAAGGAACAAACACACCTTATATACAAAACACGCCCCCATCCCCTGTCTATCATATCAAAGGCCCATCCCCATGGCCTGCAATGTACAGGAGAGGTTGCATCATATCCCCTCTGACTCAGCAATATGCAATATTCAGGAAAGGTTGCATCATATCCCTTCTGACTCAGCAATATACAAGCCAGTGCTATTCATGTTGATGTGGTGTGACCTAAGGCACATTTCCAGCTCTGTGCATGTCTCCAAGGCCACCACCTGGTGGGAATTATCATGCTGGAAGGGTATGAGATAAGAGCAATCCCAGCTCTAATCGACAGACCATTACACAAACTCTTGTGTTCATGCCTCATTGGTTTTATGGCGGGAGGTGTATCACCCATACACACGCAAACAGAGTACATAGTATCTATTGAAAATTCCCAACCCCTATCACTCTAAAATTAACTTGCTGCATTACCTGGAGAGTATGGACTACAGAGACTTCAGACAGAAATCCAAAAGCAAGGAGAAGATGATAGCTAAAATGTGTTTTTTATTGCAATTAGTATTTTAAAAAGCCAGCCCTAGCCCTGATCAAATAATGACAAGATGCACACCTTCCTGAAAGGTTAGAAAATCATTTAAGCAGGCATTGGCTTTTATCCTTTTGGGTGTTTTATGCACACCAACAAAACAAGGCAAAGCTACTTATGTAACAACAACACAAAACACTCAGGGTTACACACTAAATATATACACATGAAATATTCAACATCAATGTCAATAGTAAGCCTATGTGGAAACTGTTGGAAATAAAGAGTTAAGTGAACAGTTTATACCTGTTGTAGTATCTGAGTAGATTTCCACTGTGGAGTAATCAATTAATCAGCTGTGTGCTGAGCTGTGTGCTGAGCTGTGTTTGGGGAGTGGTTTCCTGGTTGCTATAAAATCTCTCTGCTGTGCTAAATGGGGATTGAAGAAGAAAAAAGTCTGGCGAGCGTTTGGCTGATAAGGAGGAGGAGAAAGAGTTTGTTTGAAAAAGACACGCTGATATCTTTGCCAAGGCTAATGACAAAAAAACTGAAGACTCTGTTTATCCTGTTACTGTTTGTGGTAGTTTTGTTTTTCTCTGGAGAACCACTTCATGGATGCAAACTACTGTAGCAGAAGGATCTGTGAGTCTCGGAGCGTGAGCAAACAAAACCTCCTGTATCTATGTTTGTGTTTTTGCACTGCCATGCAAGAGAATTTATCTTGTAGTGGATATATTTGCTGACTGGACTATACTTTATGAATTTTACAACATTAAAGAACTGAAGTCAACCTTTGCAACAAGAAACTTCAAGTGTCCTAAGTTCTTCCGCTTGCCGCTGTGTTTTCCTTTTAAGGTGGAGTTGGGAATTTTATTTCCATCATTCCCAGCTTCCTACATATTTCAACAGAAACAGCCTGGTCTATTTGGCTATGGCATAATATCAATATCAGTATTCAGTTCATTATTGTATAACTGGAATCATTTAAAATCAGGGAATATTCTAGAGTTTGTTGGATGCTCTGCAGCAGGGGTGCTCATGGTGATCGAGAGCACCTAGGTGATCTTCGGCCCTCTTCCAGGTGATCTTTGGGCCTCCCCAGCCAGATGGCGTGCTCCTGCCATGCGTGCGCATGTGTGCTCCCGCCGCCGCCTTCACGGGGCTTCTTTTGCCAAAATGAGGCTTTAGTGTGCGGGCCCTGGCGCTCGTCTTGCCACGCACGGTGTGGTGACATGACCGCCCATTGGTTGCTGCTGGGGGGGGGGGAGCAAGGCGAAGGCACACGCACGGATAGGATGCGAGGCTGTGGGAGGGATGGAGGGAATGTGTGTGTGTGTGTGTGTGAGAGAGAGAGAGAGAGCCAAGGAGAGAAGAAAGAAATCCGGAGAACTTCTTCGGATCCTTTTGGCAGGCAGGCAGGCAGGCGGACGCTGGAAGGAGAGAGGGAGAGGGAGAGAGAAAAAGGCGAAGGAGGCCGGGCAAAGTGGGGCAAAGCCAAGCAAGCCCAGCTGCAAACCCTGCTGCTGCCCTCGGGACTCCCATTCCAAGCCGAGACCTGGGCGAGCGAGCTGTGTGGGGCTGCTTTCTTTCCTTGGTTGGGGGCGAGGAGGGAGGGCTCTGCCGTGTTCCTGGGGCTGAACCCGAGGAGGAGGGGGCTGCGGGGATGGAGACTCCACTTGCTGCTGCAGCTTGTGCCCTCGCTGCCTTTCTCCGCCTCGCCCTCCCTCGCCCTCGAAGGAGAAAGGCGGCGAGGGCCCACGGGAGAGAGGGAGGGGGGCGGCCCCTTTTCCTAGCCCTGTGCCTTCCGAGCCGCTGCCGAAGCCATATCTGGACGGAGCGCTGGCGAGTGCGCCTATAAATACCCTCCTGCTGCGTGCGTGGGAGGGGCCTGCTGTGCACACAAGAAGCAGGATGGGAAAGGGGACTTCCTGCTTCGCAAAAGCACGCAGCAGGGAGGAGGAAGGCAACGAAGAAATTAAGAGAGAGAGCGCGTGCAGACAAGGAGGATCCCCTTTCCGGGTGCGCGTGGCGGCAAGTTTGTGGGCAGGCAAGAAAGAAGCCCCGCGCGGACGGAAGGCTGCAGTAGGAGTGTGTACGCGTGCATGCACGCGCACGCTCACATGCACAACAGGTGATCTTTTCAACTTGATTGTTCATATAGTAGCTCGCATGTTGAAAAAGTGTGGGCACCCCTGCTCTGCAGCATCCTGGGGCTTCAAGGCAGTCTAGGCAGTGGGATTATGTCCAATTTGTAATGATCCACTTTCCCAACTGGGCCCCAGTATCATCACTTTTCTCCTGCTTAGGAAAAGGGGGTGGACTGAGTCTGATGTAGACGCACCCTGAGATTGTGTGACTAGCAAACGCAATCAAGGATGTGCAATCAGTCGCACAATGTCGCCATTCAGCCCAAGGGTAGAATGATACAATCACCCTTTGTGCACTTTACTGACAATTGACACTACACAAGCATGATGTAGGATCTCAGCTAGCACGACAAGAAGCAAATGAGAATGTTTTGACTGTGATGAAAGCAGAGTCTTTTTCTGGAGCTGTAAACCACAGGTAGTTCAGGGAACATGTTGCCTCTACTCAGGGAGATTTACTGAAATGGGTAGCGATTGCCTGATATCAGAAACATGTTTGCGGCTCGCAAATTGAATCCAGCCTCAGTATATCAGTACCAATGCTTCCTCCGCTTTTAGTGTAACGCTTTAAAATTCAGACCCAGCTGTATTTCAAGAGGGATGTTTTCTTGGAAAAAAAAGCCCTTGTAATTCCATCAGTCCACAGGTAGTATTTCAGGACGCATGGGGAACACATTGATTCAGTGCTTAACCAGTGTTGTAGCCTCAAAGATTGGCAAGGGAGTGGAACCTGTGGTGAAACAAATGAATGCAGAAACTGAGCACAGAAACAATTTGAAGAGGCTAGGGGCACAATCCTGCTTTCCTTATGCAGATCAGAAGGCTTCCAGTCCTAGCCCAAGGCATTTTACACCCGAGGAAGATGAGCAAAGGGCACCACTCATTCATTCAAGTTGAATTACATAGGGATGTATCTTTCCTGATTTCAAGCAAGAAGTGAGAACAACCTTTCCTCCCTAGCAAAACTAGGGAAGAAAGGGACTTGCCCCCTCCCCCTGGAAAGAGTGGGCCACACCCCCATTTTGGAACCCTCTGGAAATGGGGGTGTGGCCCTCCTATGGGAAGGCCAGCCTCCAAAGGGCTCAGTTCGAGCCGGAGCGTCGACCCACCACTCCCGCCCATTAACAGTTTGATTATTGGTTGCTTTAGGAGCCGGGTAGGAATTTCCCCCCATTTTTACCCTAATTTTTGTCGGGGGGGGGGGGGTTGCCTACCCCTTCACTGTTTTGGGGGTTAGATAGGGTGGTGGTTGTTACTCAATAGGCTTAGCGCTAAATAGCTAGGGAAATTCCATAATCGGTGTTCACCTAAGGCACCCCATTCAGGGGTGAAGGCCATTAAGTCAAACAGTCACCCTGAAGTTCAAGTCGAGGGGTGAGTAAGTTAAATGGCCTTGGAATAGGAAGGGGCTGATCTCAATATATTGAGAGAAGTCCGCTCACTCATTTCCATAAAAGGGTTGCCCTGGTTGGCATATCAGGAAATCCATGTGTTTCGCCCGTAAATTGCTATGATAGGCCGGGTTGGGACCCTTCCTCGGCTTGGATACACCTTGATTCCTGACACCCCCAGAATTAAGTTAAGGAAAATTAAATAGGTAACTAATTTGAATAAAAGTTGCCCAATTTAAATCCAATTACTGTTGTGTGTCTCTTTATTCAAGGGGTTGGTAGGCAATAATCATTATTGGTCCAAAAGTAACAAAATAAATATCAACAGGGACTAAATTTCAACAAGGTACAACATCTGGGCAAAATAATTGAAATGCACAAATATAGGATTGTGACAACTGGCTTAAAGGTAGTATATATCAAATGGTTTTGGTGATATTAGTTAATCATGAGAAAAGAGTGCAAAATTGTAAATGTAAATAGGGAACTGCTATGAGATCATCAAAATAGCTTACAAGATCAGAGCAGACTTCCAGTCATTATTCGTTGTTTTGGGCATTTCCTCCAAATTCTAAAAGTAAAAAATAAATATAGTTAAACTTCTATTTTTATGGACTCTTCATCCATAGATTCAATCATTCATTACTTGATGTAACAAAAAAGATTCCATAGAGTGAACATTGATTTTACCATTTTATATAAGGCATGCCATTTTACTACACCATTGTAAGTAATAGGATATAAGCACATATGGGTTTTGGTATCCACAGTGTTTGGGTGTTCTGGAATCAAACCCCAATTGTTGGAAATAGCAACCTTCCAAGCCTCCACTAACTGTTTGTAAATGTATATCATTGTTAGCCTATATTGTATGTACATTTTGGTTTGCCAGTTTGACTGTACCTCTTTGGTGTGGGAAGGGATTCAGACACAGGACTCCATTTTTGTTATACAGTATGCTTTTAGATCTCAATGGAGGTGGATGCAGTTTGTTTCCTTTCAGATTTCAGTGAGTACAGTTATACAGTTTGACTATATACTTAAAGACATTAGACTATGAACTAGTATGCTGAATATATACAAGAACTTTGTTTGTGTACCTGAGATGTTATTTTCCAAAGAAGACTTTGTTCTTATCTCTGGGTGCATATTTTAACTAAGAGGTTTCAAGGGAGTTTATATCTTTTTGGGCAATTACAACTGCAAATTCTACTTCAAAGAAACAACCATCCTTTGGCAGTTTAAAGACATGGTTCTTCAGTTTAACAGCTGAGTTACCTGTGTGCCATTACATTAATGCTTGTGAATATCACTTATTCAAAGGGTTGGCTTCTAACAAGCTTTGCGCTTGCCAAATGGATGTGATACCATTTTTACCATTTCAATAAGGTTATGGTGCAGTTATTTCCAATAGGTTATGGAATTCCCAATACCAATGGATACCAAGGACCTATTGTAATGCAAATACACATTTAAAAAAGCACCTTATGGCAGAAGATCATTTTGTTATCCTAGTACCTCACTGTGTCTTGATATGTCAGATAATGCTTTATCATCAAAGGATGAGGAAATGTGTACACATTATTTACATCTTTATTATGTTCATCTTCCCTTCCTCTTAAAAAGTATGTCTGTTTTCATATGCCATTTCAACAAGAAGAGTGCCTGGATGAGTACAAATTTAAGACCAAACTTGGGTGGCCCTATCAGCCATTGATTTCTGAGATGGCCAATCTATGTCCTGGTCACATTTTCACTGCAATTATAATATATTTTTTGCTCAATTTATCTGACCAGTTGGTGATATTGGGAACAATTCCCACCAGGAGGGAAATGTCAAATGAGTCACTTGAGCCAGGTATCGTTTTTGCAGGGAGCCGTACTTTCATCTGCATGAGATCATGCCTCTTTGCTTCTCTTGTGACGCTTCTGTTCCAATGAAGCATCCAAATACATTCGCTTTCTGTGATTTCATGCTGCAACTGTGGAAATGATTCAATTTGACACACTGTTCCAATTCAATAGCTACCCACCTCAATATGATTTCTGGTGGAGTCACTGATCTATAGTAAAGAAACCACAGATGTGTTGAATCTTTTTGGGCATAGGCCTGAAAATGTACAAATTGTTAAACTATAGGCTATTGGGTGCATGTTCCCATGGTTATGACTGAAGGTCTTAGGTAGGGATTGTGAGGATATACTATCTGGTGCAATTCTTTTCTTAAAAGTTGAAAAATCCTTCTAATGATTTTCTCAAATTTATTCTGGATTTTTCTGATGTAATTATAGAGAAAAACAAACAAACCCCAAAGCCATAGAAAACATGATCCCCCCCATTGCTTAGAAGAGCTTACTCCATCATTCCTGTTGCCCTCTCCCATCGCTCAATCTTCTGGGACACCAATGATATAATAGTGAAGTTTTGAAGTTCTGATCCTTGTTATTGAAGTCTTCTTGGCTACACCCTAAAAATAATAAAAAATGCAGGCAGCTATATGGTTTCATATCACTAAATAAATTATATAACTTTTCATCTCCACCCTAGCAGACCTGTTTGAAGTCTAACAAGTCTTCATTCAAAACCATGTCATTCCAAAACATTGGATTACAATAAGGTATACATTTTTGGAAAGGAAACACATTTCACCGTCCCAGCTAGCATGGAGGCTTTTGCTAAGTTTAGAGGAACTGGCAATACATTCTTATTATGCAAAAAAAAATCCAGCACATGTGAGTCCCCACAGGCACAATACCCCATTAGACCTGGGCCTTTCAGGAACACCCAGATCTAATAGAATATCTAATTAATAGGGCTGGTTGATCAAAAAAATGGTACAAAACTCGCTTCGGCTGTAGCGGGTGCTGGTGATTCGATTTTGGACTGATTTCCGAAATTTTCTTTGAAAAAACTTCAAAATTAACTAATTTCATAAATTTCGGAAGTCCTTCCTTAATGGCCTCCACCCCTCCTTGCCACCTTGGAACTAATGCGCTGTAACCCGCATTAGTTTTCAGCTGGCAAGGAGGAGGGGGGAACATCCCCTCCACCCCTCCTAGCCAGCTGGGAATGAACGCGGGTCAAAGATAACCCGAGCTAGTTCCCAGCTGGCCAGGAGGAGGGGGAAGCATCTCCTCCACCTCTCCTAGCCAGGTGGAAACCAAAATGGGTCAAAGATAACCTGTGTTAGTTCCCAGCTGGCCAGGGGGGGGGAGCATCCCCTCCACCTCTCCTAGCCAGCTGAGAACCAACGCGGGTTAAAGATAACCCGTGTTGGTTCCCAGCTGGCCAGGAGGAGGGAGGAGCATCCCCTCCACCTCTCCTAGCCAGCTGAGAACCAACGTGGGTCAAAGATAACCTGCGTTACTTCCCATTTGGCCAGGAGGAGGAGAGCATCCCCTCAACCACTCCTAGCCAGCTGGGAACCAATGTGGGTCAAAGATAACCCACGTTACTTCCCAGCTGGCCAAGAGGGGGAAGCATCCCCTCAACCACCCCTAGCCAGCCTGGAATCAATGTGGATCAAAGATAACCCGTGTTAGTTCCCAGCTGGCCAGGAGGGGGGGAGCATCCCCTCAACCACTCCTAGCCAGCCTGGAACCAATGTGGTTCAAAGATAACCCGCGTTGGTTCCCAGCTGGCCAGGAGGAGGGGGAGCATCCCCTCAACCCCTCCTAGCCAGCTGGGAACCAACGCAGGTCAAAGATAACCTGCGTTAGATCCCTGCTGGTCAGGAGGAGGGGGGAGCAACCCTTCCACCCCTCCTAGCCATCTGGGAACCAACGCGGGTCAAAGATAACCTGCGTTAGTTCCCTGCTGGCCAGGAGGAGGGGGGAGCATCCATGACGCAGGAGGGAACAAAAGTGCTTTCAAGCCAGGCTTTACAGGGCTTCTGGCTGAGGTCCTTCCCACGGGAGAGAGGGGCCTTGGCCAGAAGCCCTGTCAAACCTGGCTTAAAATGCTTTTGTTCCCTCCCGTGACACTTTCAAGCCGGGTTTTGTAGGGCTTCTGGCTGAGGTCCTCCTCATGGGAGAGAGGGGCCTTCGCCAGAAGCCCTGTCAAATACGGCTTGAAAGCGCTTTCCTTCCATCCCGTGTCCGGAGGACAAAACTCATTACGTTGTCTTTACGACAATGGCGCAGGACCAGTGATCTCTTTGAATGAAGTGGCTGTGCCCACACATTATGTCTATGACCTAGGATTATTGACTGGACCGTGTGCAATTGGACTGGTTATCCATACAAAAGTGTCCACGGTCCCGAGGAAGCTGGATTTAAAGCGAAACGGATAGTGCTTTGAAAATATTGTGATCCGTCGACCGTAGAAGAGTTTATAAAGACGCCACCACATTAGATGGATTACAAATATTGCTTTGGGATTACCCAATATTATTGAATTTGATTGTCGACTCTTGGACCTTCTGTTTTTGGAATAAGGAAATACCTATATGATTTTTTTTGGATTTCCTTCCCATGTGCGACTCTTCACGTTTTGGCCCTACTCCATTTATCTCCCCCAGTTTTTAAACATCTTATATGTACATGTGGCCCGCCCTCTCATCTTCCTTTTTCCTTCTGTCTTAGACGCATTTGTTATTGTGTTTTTGTTAGATGTATTCATTTTACTGTGTTTACTGTTTTTATTGTGTTTATTGTTTTTTGATGTCTGATATTTTGTGATTTGTGGTTTGGGCATGGCCCCATGTAAGCCGCTCCGAGTCCCCTTTGGGGAGAGGGAAGCGGCTTATAAATAAAGTTTATTATTATTTATTATTATTTTGGACTATTAGAAGCATTGCATAGACCCATACAAGATAATAATATTATTATGATTTGATGTTTAATACGTATATTGAAACTTAAAAGGAATACATTATTTGAGAAATACTACATACTTGACTCTGGGTTTTTATAGGCTATTCCTCATCGGGAACCACCCTTTAGTTGTTCGGCTTTATTACGACGAACCTAACCAGGCCTACAAATTAATTCAGTTTTACTAGAGGCATTGTTTGAATGATTCCGGTAAAACCAAACCATGTCTCAGTTTAAAGGCCTGTCTGGATGGGCTCTGAGTGACTTTCCATTTGGGTTTTCTGTGCCCAAGAAATTCTTCTAAGACACCAATAATTTCATTACTGCTAGACATACAGTGTACTACCTTGATTCCAATTGCGCTGTTTGGATTAGTCTTTAAAATCAGTGTCAAGAAGAAAGAGAAGACATTTTAATCCATTTGACCAAGGTTAAATGTAGTTCATTTTCCTCTCCCATTTCCTCCATTCCCCCCCCCCCCCCTCTTGATATCCTTAGTATTCTTTAGGCTACAATTCTTAGAACTTCCAATCATAATGGAGTATTCTGGAGGTTGCTGTTCAAAAGACAATATTTGTTCAGCCCTGATTAAAATTAGAGAAGCTGTGCAACTGGATGATAAAAGTGCTTCTGATTGATCCATCCTTCTGTGACATAGCAACAGAAAGACAATTTGTGAAGTATACTATTTTGTAACTGGTATTTTATTTTAAAAGTCTGTAAAAGCAAAACAAGGTCTTAAAATAGAAAGAAGCAAAATCAATATGGATTTTAAAGACAAAAAATGATTTGAATATGTCAGCTCATAAAACATATGGCTAAGTTATAGGGAGAAAACTAATAAGCTGTACAAAATAGTGGGTGTTTTAATCACTTAGGAATTGACATACATATTAAAAACTTGACTCCAGATCTGTCAAAGGCAATCTGGAAAATGCATCGGCTTCCAAATGCAAGTGCCCTTCAAATGTTTCAGTTCATTTTGAAAATGTGGGACATACATACTATGGAAAACAAATATTGTGAAATGATACATGAAATAATTATTATATAAAGGAGGCCAAGAACTATCTGTTCAAAAAAGTAGAAGGGTAGATTTGGAAGTCTAAATATGGGTAACAGCTGTAGGTACCCCATCCTCACAAATCTATCTATGGGTCAAATTGAGACCTCTGAATTGGAATTAATATAACTCCTGACCATTCACTATCTGTATATGGAAGGAGGTGAACTGGGAACAGTAATTTTATATTAGGTCAACCCATTTCTAGATGTTGAGCTCTTATTCAATGGAATGAAAGGCAGCTGTTTTCTATTGTGGAAGAAACCAAAAGGATGTCTTGCAGAGATCTTTGGAGTAGGACCTCGGATGAATCGATCAGAATTGCCACAAAACCAAATTTGAGATGGACCTAGTATGGCTGTTCAAAAAGCCTTGTGTAGAATATCCACAAAATTATTTATTTCTGGGAAACTGACTCCCCATGAGATTTCTTTTCTCTTGTACAACAAGGAGAGAACGTGTTTTTGGTATTTCATTGAGATCTCCAGTCTCCACCATTTGTTTAAGACTGGGGTATATCACTGCAGAGAAATCTTGGGAAATTTCCCATGCAGTACCATCAATTTGGGATGAAAAGTGGCTGATTTTTATAATTTAGGGTTTTGAAGTATGGTGCCTGGTTATCACCTATTGCTAACCCTTTCTTGAATTATATATCTTCTTTCCTTATTCCTGATTTTTCCTATAGTGAATGTGTTTTTACAATAAACTGTTTGCTTATACTCTGGACTCTCATGTGGTGCTGTGGTTTTAGGGGTTTCCAGGCCTGGGTGCAACGGTCATGGAGCCATTAGAAACCAATGCATTTTAATATCTACCTTTCTGAAGTGATTGGATTTTACTCTGGAGTTTAATCGTTGATATAACAAATTTTCTATTCTAACCTAGATTTTTGATAGAAAAGGGGCAGTATCTATGGTAGGAATCTTCTTCTTCTTTTTCTTCTTCTTGGCTTTTCTTCGTGAATGAAGATTCAGGAAGGACTCATCCCATGCTTTCTACAAGCGCATTGATGACTAACAGGGCTTTTTCAGAAGTTGGATGCATCCTTCGAGCCTGTGCAATGAATTTTTCTGATGGAGCACAGCGTGCCCAGAAGTGGCCTCATCCTTTAAACCAAAGGTTCATCTGCCGGGGGCTAGCAAGCTTGGATGGTGGCAGCGAGGTCCTCAGGTTGTAGGTTTGATTAGAGTTACCTTCTCTTAGATGGTTGACCTTACATGGTTGGATGAGCACCATCTGCCCAAGTTTGAATTTAGAGTTTTCCTTCTCTTAGGATGGTTGCCAAAAAAACTAGAGAGCCCATCCTGCCCATTGACGCTCTTTGTCAGACCCTTCATTTGTGACCTGTCTGGCATGGGAGGCCCTACCGGTGACTATTATGCTACCGCCAGCCCAGCTCATGACTTCATTAGGGTACACAAGGCTCTCCCCCATGACAAGGGGGCGCCATTGGAGAGGATGATAGGAATAGGAGTAAGGTAAAGGTAAAGGTTTTACCCTGACATTAAGTCCAGTCATGTCAGACTCTGGGGATTGGTGCTCATATCCATTTCTAAGCTGAAGAGCTGGTGTTGTCCATAGACACCTCCAAGTTCACGTGGCTAGCATGACTGCATGGAGCACCATTACCTTCCTGCCAGAGCAGTACCTATTGATCTACTCACATTTGCATGTGTTTGAACTGCTAGGTTGGCAAAAGCTGGGGCTAACAGCTGGAGCTCACACCGCTCCCAGGATTCAAACCAACGACCTTTTAATTAGCAATTTTAGCAGCTTAGTGTTTTAACCCACTGTGCCACTGGGGGCTCCAGGAATAGGAATAGAAGTAGCAATAGCTTATACACACTTCTACTTTTTTATAATGGGACAATATGCAAAGACTTACTGTAAATGGCTTGTTGCTGATATTTTTGTCCATTGTAAACCATAGACTTTGAGTTTAAAGCATACAGATTATTTTCATAGTCCATGGCTGTTGTCAGTGTTGACCATGATTTACACACAGAGCTGTAATCATAAACCATCCTCAAGAAAGAGATTGCCAGCAACTGTGGGGGAAGAGTGTTATAAATCAACGGTTGGTGGGGCACCAGTTCCTAAAATTAGATTTTTAGTCTGCAAGACACATATAATTTGTTTAAAAAAAGAAAAAAGAAAATCATTTAATTTTCAGGTGTTTTGCATGCCTCTGATCAAAGGGGCTGTACTGCAAGATCTGAGGCTGAAATGTGTATTTTTAGAACATATTTGCATTGCATGTGATGTTGCTATATTTTGATCATTAACAAAGAAGCCTAATTGAATGTGCAGGTTAAGGCAAGCAGGGATAAATTTCTCCAGGCAACTTATTTATTTATTTACTGTATTTATTTACAGTACTTCTACCCCACCCTCCTCACCCCCGGAAGGGGACTCAAGGCAGCTTCCCAAATTTTCATGTATACTTTCCCAAACATTATTTAGACTATTGAAGAAGTGGGACAATATTTTCCCATTTACTGTACCAGGATCTGGCACTATTTACCCTTTTTGGGTACAGATCTTTCTTTCTTCATTGGAAACTTTCTAGGGGCTGGCAGCCAATGCATCAAGGGTCAACACTGCTCCAAGGAATACCTTTTTGAGTAGCTCTGTTCTAAAGCAGGGCTTCTTAAACTTTTTATCCAATATATCTTTATGTGACCCTGGTATATAGGTATTCAAATGACTGATTAAAAGTCATGAAGAAATGTATTTTAAAACAATTATTTGGAACACACAGAGAGAGGGGGGGGGAGACTGCTGACATGGATGTGCTTATGTTTACACACAGAACTTCATTTTGATTGAATAGTTGATACTGTAATATCTTCAACATGGCATGCTTGGTTTACAGCCTCAAGTGGCAGAATATACTCCACTGGCCCTCCTTTCTTTCCCCTCCTGGATTCATGCAAATGTCTAAAACAGCCATTAAGTTGCAAACTATATACTTTTTTCATGATCCCAAAATTCAATTAGGGGAATCCAAATGGGTTTGGGACCGACAGTTTAAGAAGCTATAGTCTTAAAAATGTTGAAGGCTTGATTTTCCAGCCCTTCTTCCAAATTCCTGCTCACTTTCCTCCATTATAACTTCCATCCCTATAATTTGTGATCCCAATTATAAACTTTCTACTGAAGTTTTGTTCTGAAATTCACCTCTGGGAGACAATTCTACAAGAATTATGAGAAGTTAGGGATACTACAATTATTAAATCTGAGATGTTCTGTCTGCGCTGACAAGGCAAAACAATTTATCCTTGAAGACAGAGTGGGTGGTTTTATGCAAGAAGCCCAAACAGTTTCATGAAAATTGCCTCTGATTTTGATTCAGATATTCTGCTCTCAAGGAGTAATCAACTTTAGATATCCTCAATCCCTTTCTATGAATGTAACTGTGTGTTCCCAGGAATACAGACTTTTGAGTAGTGGTGACCAGTTAAATGAAATACTTCTGCAGTTGCGAACTACATTATGGCCTTTTTAATGCTAAATTGATAACTTTGTGAACTTCACATACACCCCCTTGTAATTTACAGTTTTGCTGTTGCTAATATATGAAGATTTTGGTTGTTGCTGAAAACAGCAAGCTTTATTCTATTATCTCTTTTCCCAGTTCTAAACTTTATATTGATTTTATGGTTTTAATTTAATGTCTAATCTATACTTTATTATATGCCACACTGAACACTTTTGTTATTAGATGACACAGACACAATGTAAACGAGGGTGGAAAATTGTAGCAGGATGGGAGGCAGGCAGTTTTATGTCTCAGAACATTGCAAAAGGGAATGTATGATTTGTTAAAAATCCCCCCCCCCCCCCCAAGGCCTTTTCTGATTTTCCCAAGATCAATTTATTGGAAGGTCTTTCAAGAATAATAGGCATTTAAGCATTGGCTGGTGTTATTGTAACCTTTTGGCAGATCATACTACATGACAACCAAGGTCACCACTTCTGTAGTAACAACCCAAAATATATACTGCAAATTATTATTATTATTATTATTATTATTATTGTGATTTCAGGCAAGACCACAGATAAGGGTATCCATGTCTAGTTAGCTTCTGCTAAACCAGATCAGTCAGGCCAGAGAACAAGCACTTCAGATTGAAGGTAAAGCTAAAGAGATGTATTACGCTTTGGTCAAAAAGGATGCAAGTACTAGCAGCATGCTTTCAAAGGTACAAGTACAAATTCATTGAAAATAACAAGACATTTTATGCAGCTATTAAGACTCCCCACTCCATCTCCTGATTGGCTGAAAAGTGGGGTCATTTAGGATCCATTCAGGAGTTTCCCAGGGGTTCCCTTTACATCACAGACAGAAGAAGATGATCCCCATGGTGGGAAGAAGAACAGCTGATGGTTGATCAGTTTAAAGACCCAGATACATCCACATGGAGGGCATGATTCAGGAGGAAGTGGTGACATGTGTACACAGATGATTCTTTGATTAACTTAAATGTCATGTTCCCTGCAGACAAAGGGTGCAAGACTCAAAAGGCAGAGGTGGTAATTTTAGGTAATTAAGGGCTTGGCTGCCCATTCAGAAAGTTAATGAATTCATTTTTAAGCCTTCTCTTCCACAGGAATGACATACTCTCAGCCACAACTGAATGAACAAACATCCTGAGCTCATCTTGGTGAGAAAGGGGATCATCTGTCCTGTATATATACACAAAGGTCCTGTTATTATCTAAATTGAGTAATAGATCTCTCACTTCCCAAGGGATTATAAAAACTGAGGGCACTAGAAGGTAGCGGCCTTCAAGATACATTTATATCTTTTTCACATTTTGGAATTGACACAAACAAATGATACAAATTACACATAAAACATCAAGTGGATACATTTGTTAATGGGTTAGATTTGATAGAGTTTAAGGGTACAGCTGCTGCTTGGTCCAACATGGGACCCCTATTGGCTTCAAAATGGCACATCTTTTGGAACCACATGTTTAAAAAAAAATCAAATACCTTGTTTGGAGTCTCTTTAATGCCATAAACCTTTGAGAATGGAGGTGTCATGATTTGTCAACAATATGAAAATAAAAGCCAGTAGTAGATTGCAGAGGAGATGTTTTCGCATTTGCTGCAAAACAGTTCCCATGATTTCATATCATTGAGCCAGGGTAGTTAAAGTGATGTCAAACTACATTAATTCTACAGTGTAGATGCCACCAGAGACTCAGGCAGCCATTGTCCATATAAAATATAAATTAATGAATGGCTACATTGCATCTTTCTAGGAATGTATAGAGGTTACATGCTTCTACACATATTCTTCTCCTCACTCATCTCTTTCCTCATAATAATTTCCTGTACTTTTTAATCAGCTAATGTTGGTTTTTTTTCTCAAAAGCACCCACAAGATTAAGTGTCTCTTCATCTTTTGTCCTCGAGCTAATCAACTCAATTCAACTCAATTCATTCCTGTGACCTATTTTTCAGATGCAGCCGGCTTGTTTTTTTTCTTGTTGAGAGGTCTGCTGGCAATTCAAAGAACCAAGATGGATTTTTGTAAAGTTCACTTGTTTGCTTTCAGTTTCATTTGTCTTGGAATTGTATACACATTTGGGAATGGAACATACAAGGAGTACACACTTTTAAATAAGTAAGGCAGCTGTGATCCAGGAATTGGTTAACCTTCAGCTCTCATAAGTCATATCCAACATAGTCCATGGTAAGGAATGATAGGAACTGTAGTTCAACAGTAGATGGAGGAACATACGCTGCCCTCCTCTACTGTAGATGTCTGATTTCTGTCCTGAATTAATGGTCCTCTGCTCTTGTTGTGCAAATGTTTGATGTTGAGAAAACAGATGGTTGATAGCAAGGAATCATCCAGTGCAGAGGAGTATATTTTCATTATATGGTCACTACAGTTTGATCCCAATTTAACAGAATGCACATAAAATAATGAGCATATTTTATTAAAAAATATGACTGAGTAAATTAGGCACAACTGGAAAAAAAAGCGCCAAGACAAAAATTAATAGGAAAAATATGTGTAATTTGATATAAAAAGAGCAAATAAATATTCTCATTAGGCAGATGTGCAAAGTCAGGTTGCAGAGAATTGTTTTTTGGTACACTAGCCTCTGTTTTCTTTTGAAATTATTATACACTCTATAAAGGATTATGCCATTATAACTTGTTAAATCATTCATTGGCATTTGTATCATGTGATTTTTAGCATTGTCTTGTTTTAACATTTTTGTAAACTGCCTTGAGCCTCACAATGAGAGGAAGGGGGAACAACAATGAATTGAATTAAAGATAGATAGATAGATAGATAGATGAGAGATAGAAGAAATGACACATAGATATGATAGATATGAGTGAAAGATCAGTGTAGGAAGAAAGCAATAGCTACTTTATGCAATCCAATACTAAATAAAATATGAAGCAAATGCAGATTGGATTTAGAGAAACACAGCAGACATTTTCACGTCCTTAAACCTAAGATAATTTTAGCATTGCATAATGTAATGAATATAATTCCCCTGCCGTCTTTACATTCAGCTGTGCCAGTGATGCATAAGTGGCATCTTTCCCACTCATCCTATGAACTGGGTTAGGATAAGAGCTCTTGGCAGTTTTGAGATCACACTGCAGGCTTCACGGCTGGCTGATGATTGAAATCCAGATCTCTCTGGTCTGGCCCTTTAGCTGCTATGGCATACTAAATATTATCTGTTCCAGATACAGAAGGGCAACATTTCTCCCCTCCTTCCTCTGAAAGTTAGTCTGGTTGAAGGTCATACTGTAAGAATAGACATAGCAGTTTAAATGTGGTGGATGAGGATATAGCATACCTCCTCTTGAAATTATGGCTCAATGTTTTAATATTCCCCCTGTTATGACAATAGAGGCTGGTTCTTTTAGGATATAGAGAGAATAAGCATAAAAAAGGTGCAAGATATGGCAGATTTGTTAGATAACAGGAAAATCTGGAAATAATTGATTCAGTACAGTCTCTATTGAAAGCAAGTCCGACAGAACCATTCCCAGTCAGGTGTTGGGAGCCCAGCAAAGCAAAAGTGTAGGAAACTCCTGGTCTGTGACTGTAATAAAAAAATCCATTAATAGTGGAAATATGACAAATGAGGTTCAATACCTTGTCACTTTGTGGTCTGCACCAAATTCTCTGGGAGCATTTTTACAAGTTTTTTTAAATAGCTCTAAACTTATGATCTACATGCAATCATGCACTCTCCATTGAAACAGCTATCATCTGCTGGGCATATACTTCTGATTAATGACACTTCTTTCTAATGCATGTATTAGACCAGTGATTCCCAAACTCTAGTTCTCCAGGTATTTTGGACTTTAGCTCCCAGAAGCCCTTGGTGCATTGACCAATAACTATGGATTCTGGGACTGAAGTCCTAAACACCTGAAATAACCGTATTTATAAAACAAACTAACCGATGCTTTTTTTTTCTAGCAACCAAGTACAGTGTTCCCTCACTTATTGCTGGGGTTAGGTTCCAGAACCTCCCTCAATAAGTGAAAAACCACAATGTAGGGATGTTCTATTTATTTTAATATTTATACATTATTTTAGTAGTTATATACTATTTTAAGTCTTTGTAAACTTAAAATAAAGTGAAGGAAAGGAAGGAAAGGCTCTTCAAGGCTGGAGGGAAGGAGGGAGGGAGGACTGAGGAGGGAAAGCACCTTGGAGAGCAGTGGCAGCAAAATCCCACAAAACAGTGAAAATACTATGGTATATATTTTAAATTAATATTTTTTGAAATCCGCAAAACAGCAAGTCCGCAATAAGTGAACCGCAAAGTAGCGAGATAACACTGTATCTATATTAATGGCAAATAGGTCAAAATTGTGTCTGCATTGGTGATTGGGACAAGTTCTTCCCTATATTCAAAGGCTACACTGAACATGTGGCAATAGATGCCATTTTTACGCATGTTTTATACCAGGAAAGAACAACATTTAGTATCCACAGAAGCTGCTAAGATGCCTGGGAGAAGTAAGCTAAGAAAATTAGCCTAGCTAGGAAAGAAGGTTACTTTAATGGGACAATTTGCATAGGTCATCCTAATTCTCCTTGTATGGTTTTTCCCATTACAGTTCCATCAGAATATTCAGTGGCCAAAAATGCTGGGTTGTCTTGATTTGGGGAAGAAATGTTCATTGACAGGAGAAAAATGTCCCCTGCCTTATAACTGTAACATCAATGCTAGCATTATCTCAGAAGAAAAGTATTAACAGAAGTTGTGCATGTAGGCAAAACAAATAAAAAGAGTCAGGGAATGAATGAATGACTTTGCCATTGTGTTGCTTCAAGTCCTTTCCTGCTCATGTCAACACTATCATGGAGGTTTCTTAGTAATATATTTTTCATAAGAGGGTTGACTTTACCTTCTTCTGAGGCTACAAAAGTGTGACCTGCCCAAGATCACCTGGTAGATTTCCATGGCTGAGAAGGGATTCAAAACCTGGTCTCCTAGTCCAGTGCTGAAACCACTATACCAACTGCCTACGATCAATCAATAAATTGGTGACCACGAATTTAAACAAGCTTTCAGCAAAACAAAGCTGAGGTGTGTTTTAACATTATCATTTTCTTCAATGGCCAATATTAAAATTTTCTAATTTTCTAATTTTCACCAAACTATGCCAAACACAGAGTAAGAATGACGATGCTTTTGCCTCCACTATCCACAACATGCTTTCCCTGGAAAATATACTAGTTTTCTAGAGTGGCATAAATGGTGTGATTCTAGCATTATTCCACATGGCATGTATTAGAAGGTTCAGCATGTGGTGCCATTGTCCATGAACATGCATTGTACATAGATGTATATTTCACATGGATGCATGTTGTGCATTTGCACCTAGATGTGCATTGTGTTTGGATGTGCATTCAATCATGCATTTGGCTGCATTTTGGAAATTTTGGTTTAGTTGTACAATGCTGTCATTCAACAGAATGGTCACATATCTCTGCACCCAGAATTTTTACTAGCCAACTATGATAAAGCATCTCAGCCATTAAGTAGCCAAACTAGCTGAGCCATTGTGCCCCCTTGCCAACAATTTTTCAAAACATTGGCAAGTTACCTCATATCCCTAGTTTGAATTGAGATGGCACATTTTTAAGGACTGGCAGTTCATCAGAGCCCCTTTTCAATCCACATTTATTGTCTGTAAAATAACTATCTCTAGCTGCACCAAATCAGTATCCAACATATGATACTGATACATATCAGTTTTCACCCATGGTTAAGCAGGGATTCCATTTTGTTCTCTCATATTTAGACACAATAGTTCCTTCATGTTGCTGTTGCTTCTTGGTTCTGATATATTTGCCACCGACACTTCTTTGTTTTCCTTGTCTTTCTTCTCTCTTTGTATTGGTTTGAAGTTCTTTGTACATCAGGAAATCAATGCAAAACTGGGGCTTGTTTATTTATTTACATTTTCCGAGGAACATTCACAAACAATCTGGATAAATGATAATAAATAAATTCCACAGACAGATATCGATCTGGCTGCATGGTTATACGATATCTATCTTTCCTTTCTCTTGTTCATGTCTACTAATCTGCTAATATTTTCATTTTCCATTCACTGGCACATGGATTTTATATCAGTGACAGTCTCTTTTGATCTTATATCTCTTCTGCCACATGCAAATACATTGATTTTAATGCTAAATTGCCAGGAAGGCCATGTTGAATTGAAGGGTAACCTTGGCAACATAGGTGGTTTCAGGTCCATTCTATCCTCTGGCATCCCAGAGTCGTCTACTGGACTGTATTCTTGGAACTGCCTATTTCTTTCTGTTACTGAGCAGCTTATCCAACATCCTCCTAAGTATCATTTTTGTTCCAGAGGGAGCCAGGAACAAAAACATCCTGATGGCAATGTACCAAATACTAACGTCTGGTATATTTATAATTGGTGATGTACATGTCTTTTACTTTGATTGAGTTAACATGTAAAAGCTCAAACAGTGGACACATGCAATTCTCTTCCAAATAATGATGATACAACTAGACAACTGGCAAGCTATGTGTTTTTATTCAAAAACTAGCATTCTGTTAGGGGCATGTGCAAACATAAGTCACCTTCTGCTTGAATATTTTATTTATTTATTTATTTATTTATTTCATCAATCTTATATACCGCTCCTTCCTGCAGGCTCGGGGCGGTTTACATACAGCCAGGTTAAAACAATTGGTACAACAATAAAGCATACAAATTCATAAAAACAATAAAATACATAAAAACAGTGAACAATAGGCAATCCATCGGTATAGTAAAGACTGAGAGCAGTAGGCGGATTTCAACATCTGGATTTAAATTTGGTTGTTGTGAAAGTTGGTGTTCTCTTCCTCCTCCTGCAGCATCAAACTCTCCCCTGGCATCATCATTTCATTGCAGGAATGCTAAGCGTTTTTATATTCACTACTTACTTTTATTCATCCAGACAGTTTATATACTGCTTTTGTCTCTGCACAGAAGTCAAGGTAGCTGGTTTGTGGATCCTGCATATGGTTCTCACATGAAAAAACAAACAATGTAAAAGTTTTAAAGTGGTGTTTGGTGGGATTACAAGAGATTTTGAAAAAAATATTTTTTAAAGGTTTTTTGCACCCAAATTGCACTCAAGTGCTCATCAGATATTGGGGTTCCAATGTCTGCAAAATGCCCTAAATCTGAAAAAAAATCTCATAAAACATTAGTATAAATTTCTATTGAATAGCATGTACCACTGATTTCAGAGACATGCTGCCACTTTAGGGCATGCAATATTTTAGTCTATGGCTGGCTCTACACTGTAGAATTAATGCAATTTGACACTATTTCAACTTCCAGGGGACCTTCGGATTTGTAGTTTGATAAGGCACCAGCACTCTTTAGCAGAGAAAGCCAAGAACCTTTGCTAAATTACAACTCCCATATTCAATATTATTGAGCTATAACGTTTAAAGTCTCAAACTGCATTAAGTTTGCAGTCTGTAGTCTGCTTTAAGTCTGCAGTTTGCTTCCAACACTGTACATTTATGCCATAGTTTCAATCTCTTACCTAAATCCAGATGTTAACCTTCATTAAAGTAAGTCTCACATGGGATTTCGGCAGGTGTTGATTTAACATTCAGAATTTGATTCAGGGAGACTGTCTTAGCGTGGACTAGCAATTGGATTTCACCCTGTTGCTGAATTATTTAGATCAAGAAATATAGCCTAGGGCAAAAAAGAATTCAACATTGATAAGAAGCAAAAGGAGATGGCTGTCTCAAAAAAAGGTCAGCCACTATGAGATTTTTTTTTGCATGAGAGTGAAGAGATGAGCTTTTGTTTCACTATTAGAAGCAAAATACAGGTTGAGTATCCGAAATCCAACATACTCCAAAATTGTCCAGATGGGTGTCTGAGAAAGTGACATGTTTGGTTTCTGATGGTTCAATACACACAAACATTGCTTCATGCACAAAACGATTGCAATATTGTGTATACAATTATTTACAGGTAATGTGTGCATATGATTTATCTGAAACTTAAATGAATTTTGGAAGTTTGAGCTCCAGTTATAAGCTATTTTATTTGTAATTACTGATATTCCAAAATCCACTCCACTCTGCCCCACCCCAAGAACCAGAAATCCAAACTACTTCTGGTCCCAAGCATTTTGGATAAGAGATAATCAAGCTTTCTTTGGTTATTTCACAACTCCCCATGTATTTTACCCCAAACCAAATTTTCTTTTGGCAAAAGATTCCAAAATATGTATTGTCGAAGACTTTCATGGCCGGAATCACTTGGGTTGTTGTAGGTATTTGGGGTTGTATAGCCATGTTCTAGAATCATTCCCGCCTTACGTTTTGAGGATGCCTGCCAGGGATGCAGGCAAAACGTCAGGAGAGAATGCTTCTAGAACATGGACATACATCCCAAAAAACCTACAACAACACAGTCCCAAAATAGTAAAACAAAAAGACAGAGTGACTGACTAACCAATGGAGAAAGAAAGAACCAAAGAAAGAAAGAAAAAAGAAAGATGTGCAAAGTTTCTACAATCTTGTCTATTAGGAACTAATCTTACATATTACTAATTTTTTTTGCATGTGAGAAGGATGTGAGGAATTCAAAACCCAGCTACATTGGATCTTACACAGGTAGAAATGTAGGATAAAATTCATTTGACAAACAAAGTAAGTAAATGAAGATAAATACTCCTTGTATGCATAAAATTACCTCAGACATTGATCATACTATCCAGAGGAAAAGGAAGTTGTAGCCCAAAAAAGGTAACATTTCCAAACTCTCACAAATGAAGAAGAAACTCAGTTTCAGTCTGTGATAGAAAAATAAACTTTGATGGAGTTGACTGCCCTCTGTGATATTTCTGTCATAGCACAAATGATTCATTTAAAGGGACTGTCCCATTGTTCATATGATAGTATATACACTAAGAAAGCAACAATAGAAATGTCAAGAAGGGACAAAGCAGGACCAGCATGGCCATATGAGGCTAACACTTCTGAAAGGAGCAGGACCTTTGGTGGCTTTGTTATCTCATGTCAAGACAAAGCAGGAAGGAAGCTTAGATGGCAAAAACATACAAGGAGCTTCCAGAAGTGCCCTTCAGTCCCTTCCAATTACATTCAGAAATACATAACCTTGATATTTTCTCTGTACCAATTTAATGCTGCTCTTTCTTTTATGGGCCATTGAGTAAGTAGCTGCATACATCAGTCATCATCATACTCACAAATTGCCTCTTCAGAATGATTGTTCTGCTGCCTGCATTGCCTTTAAATAGTCCCAAATAATTTATTCTTTGGGGGGGGGGGGGCAAGGGAAGTCCTAAGCATTTATAGGGCCTTCAGCAATGTGATTATCTATCCTTCCTCATCTGGAACTCATGGAATCATACAATATTAGAGCTGGAAGCCACCAGATGGGCCATCTCATTCAACTCCAAACCATGTAGGGACACATAACATGTTCCCAAAGATTCAAAAACCTGCTGCAATATTTCTGGTATTACATGCATGCAGCACTTACACAATATCATAAAACCTTCCAGTAGCATGCAGAATACTCCATCAAAGAATAATGATGCAGAATACTCCATCAAAGGACTCAGTGTCACAAATGGACAGTGAAGTGGCAGCTCCCCCTGTAGCCAGAATCGAGCATTCCCTCATGAAGCCAGAAAAGCTGGAATGTTAAATTGCCTCTGTGTCTCTCTATATATGTTGTATGTCTAAATGGCATTGAATGTTTTGCCTTGTATATGTGATATATTATTTAAGATTTCCCAAAAGGCAAGCACTGCTCAACATATGTGCAGATATGATTCCCTGCTCCAGCGTAGCTCAGTTGTTTTTAATACCTAACATATATGTGGAGGTCTCAAAAAGATTATAACCATGTGAGTATTCTAAACGATTTTTAAGAAAACAAAGGTGTATAGTTTTGAAGCAATGATTCATTTATTTATTTACTGTATTTATTTACTATATTTATATATTTTTATTTATTTATTTATTTATAAATTCGATTTGGTAGACCGCTCTCTCTGGAGCCCAGAGCGGTTTACAGCATAAAATCAATAAAACATCAATAAACAGATAAAAAACGTATACCCAAAAGCCTTTCTCTGGATATTGCCTTTCTCAGCCCGAAGGTGACTCAAGGCGAGTGAAACTTCCTTTGTTAGGTGATTTGTAGATACTTAGGCTTTTTGTCTGAAATTAGTGGGCATGCATTTTCTCTTCAGTTGCCCTCCAGTGTTATATTGGTGAAAAGTTAACTAATCCCCTCTGGAATGTGTAGTTTCTTGGCCAGACTACTGGGAATGAAGTCCATTCTAGACTGGGAAAATGTTAATATTTTGATACTGCAAAACTTAGTAAAGTATAAAAATATAATAAAACTTATATATGATTTTGGAATTCATGTTTAGTCTGCCTTATGGGAGGGGGCTTGATTTTTCAATAACGGATACACTGCAACTACACACCTATTCCCAAGGGGGATAGAAATTTGTAGAAGACAAAATGGCAGTCTGAATTCAAGGCTAAGCACACAGGGAGAAAAAGGGAGAGCAGCAGCAGTCTAAATTCAAGGACAAATACACAAATCTGGAGCCAAGCTTCGGGTGCTAAGCTTCCAAAAACCTCTGCCTGGATGGGAAATCTGTAACTTCTGTCAGATTTGAAAGGTAAAAATCTCAAATTCTTTGTATGACATTCGTAAAGATGTCTTTTGGGTTTAAGCGGCATTCTCATTCCTGAAATAGATTCATCATTTTACTCAGGTTTTTTTTACAGTTAAGGACAAGACCCCAAATAAATTTCCAACTGAGATCAGACCCCCATTCTCCCTTGGAGAATCCTTTATGTATTTATCATATCAAAACCAAGGGTACAGTTGTGATATAGATATTAAAAAACACAGAGTTTAGAAAACTGGTGTTATAATACTGTAAATGTCCTTTGACCAGTAGCTGGCCACTTGGAGTGACTCTGGTGTTTCTGCCAGAAGGACCTCCATTATGCATGTGGCAGGGCTCAGACTGCATTGTAATAGGTGGTCTGTGGTTTACTCTTCTCCACAATTACATGTCGTGGACTCCACTTTGTGGCCCCATTTCTTAAAGTTGGCTCTGCATCTCATGGTGCCAGAGTGCAGTCTGTTCAGTGCCTTCCAAGTTGCCCAATCTTCTGTGTGCCCAGTAGGGAGTCCCTCATTTGGTATCAGCCGTGGCTTGAGGTTCCAGGTTTTAGTCTGCCGCTTTTGGACTCTCACTTGCTGAGGTATCTCTGTAGATCTTAGAAAAAGATTTCTTGATTTAAGGCATTGGTGTGCTGGCTGATATCCAAACAGAGGATGGGCTAGAGATGTCACTTACTTGGTCCTTTCATTATTGGCTGCTACTTTCCTGCGGATGTCAGGTGGTGCAATACTGGTCAAACAGCCCCATTTCTCCAGTGGTGTAGGGTGTAGACATCCTGTGATAAAGTGGCATGTCTCATTAAGAGCCACATCCACTATTTTTACATGGTGAGATATGTTCCACACTGGACATGCGTACTCAGTAGCAGAGTAGCAAAGCGCAAGGGCAGATGTCTTCATTGTAACTGGTTTGTGAACCCCAGGTTGTGCCAATCAGCTTTCAGATGATATTGTTTCTAGCACCCACTTTTTTTTGTTTATATTCAAGCAGTGCTTCTTGTATGTCAGAGCATGGTCCAGAGTAACTCCCAGGTATTTGGGTGTGCTGCAGTGCTCCAGTGGGGTTCCTCTCCAGGTAGTCCTCAGAGCTCAAGATGCTTTATGTAGAAGCTTAACTATTCAATGGAACACTCATAAATGCTAGGTTTTCTTTCTTCCCATAGGAATCCCTTCACAGGTTGCATTGGCATAGATTATTTATGGAAGAGACATATTGTCAAGATTAACAAACTGCTACTAGGTTTTGAATCCATAAAGGATTATTTCCCTGTTATATCTATCTTCTACAGCATTGTCAAGACAACATAAAGTCATGTCACTGTTTGCCAATCTGTAACAGCTGATATCAAATACTTTTAAACATAACACTTTTTAACACTGCTCTTTCACAACTAACAGTGTATATATGTTTTGACAAGGAGCTGTTTGTTTCACAAAGGTGCTTTAACATCAAGAGTTGGGTTTTTTAAAATGAGAATGATACTTTTACTTTAATCCAAATGTTTTTCCAAAAATCTGGCAGTCATCTTGTCTATAGAATGGTGCCTTGCATTCGGGAACAGAGTCTGTGAAAAGGTAAAAGAGAAAAGTGGTTTTATTTAATTCTATCAATCCTGCCAAGGAAAAATTCTTCACATCTAGAATATGTGTCATATTTTAACTATTTTGATCAGGCTTGGCCCCATGTAAACTGCCCCAAGTCCCTTTGGAAAGATAGAGACAGGGTACAAAAACAAAGTTGTTGTTGTTGTTGTTACACTTTTATTTGTTCAGTTTGCATTCTTTTTGGATTTTGTTGCTATTGCATCTCTTCAAGTTCTTACCAGTTTATGGAGACCCTAAGGTCAACTTATAAATATAAATCAAACAAGCAAACAAACAAAACAAACAAATAACAACAATAATATTTATTACGGTCCATAGACCTGTCTATGAACAAACAGTCATTAATAAATTCTCCCATCTCATTGTCCATAGCTTCAAGTAATACCCCTATCCGAAGTTGATTTCTTTCTCAGTCTTGTTGCCACTGTAAGGAATTTTGCTGCTGTGACGGTCACCCTTTGGCTCTTGTCCTCTAAAAGCCATCTGAGGGGAGTGGCTAATCATGCAGGACAAAAGGCAATGCACTGCTTTTGGATATAAAAGTTGGCTATGTTTCACTGTATAAAAGCAGCACTTCAATGAAAGGTGTTCTGTTGTTTCTATTTCATTTCATTCACTGGGACATAGTCTTTGGGAGTAAGGAATTCCAGACAATCTGCCTCTTCACATCTTTGAGGGAAATATGTTTAATCTTGCCTTTGTAAAGAACCTTTGATATTTGATCACTTTAAGGCTTTTTTGGAATCCACATGTCTTAAATGGCTCTCTGTATGGCAAATTTAAGACTCTGGGGGAGCATGGTGAATTTGAGCAGGCTCTAAGCTCTTCCAGGGCAATGTCCTGCAATCTTTGCTTCAGGGATTCTTGTGGCATTTTGACTCCCAAATTGGGCAAAAGGTTTGTGGATAGTCCCGTTGAGGCCACTTTCTGTTCAATCATCTTTGCCCAAAGCGTTATGGAATCTTCATAGGGGAGGACATGTAATAAGCCTGTTCCCAGTTTAAATGCCATTGTTTTAACCATAGGGTCATTTTCAGAGTCCAGGCACTAGTACTCAGTGGGCATTTGCCCATTTCTAGGAGCAGGCCCTTGTTTGGTACAAACCAAACAAATAATACTTGGGGTAGTATAGTACGGGTAGAATAGTATGGCCCATTTTTGTGAGTCAAGGAATGCCAAGAAGATTACCTGAAAAGAAAGCAAATTCTGGCCAATGTGAAAAGAAAAAACTACTGCCCTTGGATTTTATTCCCTCTGACTGCCAGCTTCCAAGTTTAAAAGATGTCATTAAATATGCATAATTCTGAGGATTCCCTCCAATATATTAATGCCCTTCAAAATTTAACTCATTAACTCCCCCCCCCCAAGGTATATAGTAGAGATTCTCAGATAACCACAACAAGCAACTGGCAAAAGAAATAATAATTGAAATTAAATTTAGAATAAAATCACAAAATTATAATTAAAGTTTAAGCTTGTGCTTTTTATATCCATCTTTCAATAAGAATATTAAGTCAATACAAAGTTTAAACTATTAATTTCAAACTTACCTTCTATTATTAGTATTGTATTTTAATCTTTGTACTATGCATCTTATATATATATAAAGAGAGCTGTCTTGTTTCCTGGCTCTAAAACAAAGAAACTACACAACACAGACACACAATAATTACCCACCCAACCCCACACCAAAAGAGCTATGTTCTTCAACCCCCCCAAAAAAACATTGAAACAACATTTAAAAAACCCAAAAACAAAATGAACTACAACTCCCATGATTCCCCATGCTTCACGCGCACAGCCTCCTCTACTCCCCCTCCCAGATGACAAACAGATAAAGAACACGCAAACAGGGGCTTGCAAACACTCACGAAAGGCAGCACCAATCAGGGGCTGGCAGAGGCTCCTTTCCTCCCCACCCCTCACCAAACACATCACAGGAAGCTCTCCTTCCCCCTCCCAGATGTAAAAAAACCCCTCACAAAGATCGCGTGCCAAACAGCCAAATGGCTCTGCTCTGCTGTTTGGAGAAGCCTCTACGAGCTGTGATGAGTGAAGAGCAGAGAAGCACGGCAGGGCCAGGATTCACTCCTGACTTACATGCAGCAGCGGCTTCTGGCATAGCGTCCCGAGTTCTCCTGCAAGAGGACACTTGGGCCCTCCCTCCTCCCTCCAAGCACCCAGCTGGGTTTCTTCCCTGCCCTCTCTGATCCTTCCGCAGATTGAGGGGAAGCTCTGCTTGCTTCCTCTCTCCCACCCGTCTCCCCGCTTATGCGCTGGGCACGGCCCAGGCCTCCTTCACCTGGCCTCCTTGCTGGCCGCCCTGCCCGCCTCTGCTTATGGCCTCCTCCTGGGCACAGGCCTTCTTTGTTCCCTGTGGGGATTTGGGGCTGTTCCAGGCCTAACGACCTGCTAGCGGGGCCTGCCGTGTGCCCTTCCCCGACGGCTTGCTTTGGGCCTTCCAGTTGGCCCTTCTTCCGCGCTGCCGTCCCCCCCCCCCTGTGGCCTCCCTCGGAGCCGGCTGGAGCCTTTGGTGGGGGGAGGGGCCCAGCTCTCTTCCCGTGCTCCCTCCTGCATTCCACTACCTGCCCCCACCACCGCGAGAGAGAGAGAGAGAGAGAGAAAGAGAGAGAAAGAGAAAGAAAGAGAGAGAGAGAGAAATAGAGAGAGAAAAATAGAGAGAGAGAAAGAGAGAGAAAGAGAGAGGTAAAAGAAATAGAGAGAGAGAGAAAGAGAGAGAAATAAAGAGAGAGAAAGAGAGAGAGGGGGAGAAAGAGAGATAGAGACAAAGATAAATAGAGAGAGAGAAATAGAAAGAGAGAGAGAGAAAAGAAAGAGAGAGAGAGAGACAGGGAGAGAGAAAGAGAGAGAAATAGAGAGAGAGAAATAGAGAGAGAGAGGCAGAGAGAGAGAGAGAAAGAGAGAGAGAGAGAAAGAGAGAAAGAGAGAGAGAGAGAGAGAGAGAGAGAGAGAGAGAGCTCAACAGTGCAACAGGAAAAGCAAAGATCACAGGGAAGCATGTCTGTGTAGGAGGGTGAACATTAGGAAGAACTTCCCGACTGTGAGAGCGGTTCAGCAGTGGAACTCTCTGGCTCATAGTGTCATTTTGTGTCATTTTGGAAAGGTTGGGAAACACTGAGCTACACTATAGAATTGGCACCACTTTAACTGTCTACACCAGTGGTTTGCAAACTTTTTTGGCCTACCGCCCCCTTTCAAGAAAAAAATAGACTCACCGCCCCCTAGAATTTTTTTTAATTTAATTGCATTTACACATAAAGATATATGTATTAATGCAGTGGTTCTCAACATTTCTAATGCCGTGACCCCTAAATAAGGTTGCTCATGTTGTGGTGACCCCCAACCATATTTTTGTTGCTACTTCATAAATAATTTTGCTACTCTTACAAATTCTAATGCAAATATCTCATATGCAGGATGTATTTTCATTGTTACAAATTGACCATAATTAAAGCATAGCGATTAATCACAAAAACAATATGTTTAGGGGATTATGGACAACGGATGATGGGATTTGCAGTACCTTCGGCTAATTCAGCTCTGACTTCCACAGTCAAGACCCCATGAATGAGAGACCTGGACCAAACTTGGCACACAGAACCCCCATGACCAACAGAAAATACTGGAGGGGTTTGGGAGGAATTGACAGTGATTTAGGGGAGATATAGTTCAGTGCTGTCCAACTTCTACTGGACCTAGGGCCGGACTTCCAGTCACGGATGACCTGGGGGGCCGCTCTGCCCCGCCCCGCCCCCCCCCCCCAGCCCCGCCCCACCCCAAGCCCCGCCCGGTCCCTCCTAAAGTGTCACGCCAGCCTCAGAAGCGGCGATTTCGGCTTCTGAGGCTGGCGTGACTCTTTAGGAGGGAAGGCAAAGCCAAGGGAGCCCTCCATGGCTTCTCCTTCCCTCCTAGTGTCACGCCAGCCCCTCCCCTGTTCTGCCTTTTCCACCGGCGCCCTGATCAGGGCGTCGGTGGGGAGAGACAGAACGGAGAAGCCCCGTGCCTGAAGAGGAGGAAAGCAAGCCCTTGCCTTCCTCCTCTTTAGGCACGCCCCTCCCTGTTCTGCCTCTTCCACCGGCGCAATGATCAGGCGCCGGTGGGAGAGACAGAACGGGAGAAGCCCGTGCCTGAAGAGGAGGAAGGCAAGCCCTTGCCTTCCTCCTCTTTAGGCACGCCCCTCCTGTTCTGCCTCTTCCACCGGCACCCTGATCAGGGCGCGGTGGGAGAGACAGAACAGAAGCCCGTGCCTGAAGAGGAGGAAAGCAAGCCCTTGCCTTCCTCCTCTTTAGGCACGCCCCCTTGTTCTGCCTCTTCCACCGGCACCTGATCAGGGCGCCGGTGGGAGACAGAACAGGAAGCCGTGCCTTAAGAGGAGGAAGGCAAGCGCTTGCCTTCCTCCTCTTTAGGCACGCCTCCTCTCTACCTAGCTCCTCCTCCCTGCACCGCCCCTTGTCTCGAACTGCAGCGGCGGCACGGAGAGAAGGACAGAGGGGCGGTGCAGGGAGGAGGAGCTGGCTCACTTCCTCCTCCCTGCCCCGCCTCCCCTCCCCCCCGCCGCCATTTTTAAAAAAAATTTAAATTTTTTTAAAAATGGCGGCCAGAGGCATAGCTGGGGCCGGAGCCAACAGGCTGGGGGGCCGTGTACGGCCCCAGGGCCGCCAGTTGGACAGCCCTGATATAGTTCACCTACATTTGGAAAGCACTCTGAACCCAAACAACCCTGGATCTGGGACCAGATTTGGCACAAATACTCAATATATCCCATGTTGAACACTGGTGGAGTTGTGGGGGATTAATTTTGTCATTTGGGAGTTGTAGCTGCTGGGATTTATAGCATTTTGAACTCCCAACAGCAATAGAATTGAACTAAACTTGAGCAATAGAGAATACTGGACCTTGGAAATTGGGTGCTGCTTCCATTTTTCTTCGTGCCACTGCCTGGGAATACAGTGGGACATGACTACAATACAACAAAAGGAAGATACAAATCTCAACGCATCCTGAGCAAACTGCTAAAGGTCTCTTAATGTTATCAACAAGAGGCAAAATGGCCATCTATCAAGAGACCTTTGATTGTGCTTTCCCACCATGTGGGTAGAAGGGGTTAGCCACAGACTATGACACAGCAACGCGTGCACGGGCACAGCTAGTTTTAATATATGTTTTATTTATTTATTTATTTATTTATTTATTTATTTATGTTCGCTCTTATATTCCGCTCCTCCCAGCAGGCTCGGGGCGGATCACAACACAAATACATGGGCGGCGGTTGAAAAACATATCAACAAGCGGCCCTACAGTCGATAAAACATAAAAAACATAAAAGCCACATTTAAAACCAGTTACATAGTCATACATCGGTGAGGAGGTATGCAGCATGGTAATTGTCGGTGCGCCCTAATTGAAGGCCAGTCAAAGAGGGCCGTCTTACACGCCCCGGAACGGGCCCAGTTCCGTAATGGCACGGGCACTGTCCGGAAGGGCGTTCCAGAGCACTGGTGCTGCCGCTGAAAAGGCCCTTTGTCTCGTCGTTGATAGGTGGCAGGTGGTTTTAATGGTGGTGTGTTTCATCTGGGTGTTTCAACTGCATTGTACACTGTTGTGAGTAGAGACAGAAAGCAAATAATTAAATAAATAATTGCTATAGTATAGGGCAGTGGTTCTCAACCTTCCAAATGCCAAGATCCTTTAATACAGAGAACCCCAACCATAAAATTATCTTTGTTGCTACTTCATAACTGTAATTTTCCTACTATTATGAATTGTAATGCAAATATCTGATATGCAGGATGTATTTCCATTCACTAGACCAAATTTGGCACAAAGACCCAATATGCCCAAATTTGAACACTGGTGGAGTTTGGGAAAAATAGACCTTAACATTTGAGAGTTGTATTTGTGGGGTTTATAGTTCAACTACAATCAAAGAACATTCTGAGCCCCAGCAACAATAGAATTGGGCCAAAGTAGTGTTTTCTGATGGTCTTTGGCAACCTCTCTGACAGCCCCTTGTGACACCCCCCAGGGGTCCTGACCACCAAGTTGAGAAACACTGGTATAAGGTATAATATTAGGCCTATCTAAACCACATTTATCCAGCATCTACCATTCCCAGTGGGGGCCATGAGTTCACTGAGAGTCTATTGCATTATTTATTTATTTATTTATTTATTGCATTCATATCCCATCATTCTCACCCCGAAGGCGACTCAGGGTGGCTCACAAAACAGGCAGATTATATCTACCATCTTTGATGACGATGATGGTGGTGGTGGTGATGCCATCTAAGGTGTATTGAGCAAAAATCATGTTTGACTCACAATTTAAATCTTTACCAAAGTGTCTTGATGTGGAAAGGACATCAAAATTATGCAAAAACCTCATAGTTTCACCCTGTGCCAAGGAAAAAATGGCATTCATATAGGAAAATAAAGATTTCATCTCCAGCTGAAGCTTCCTGATTCAACTGGTAATGTGGAATTTTTTTTGCAATTATGGTTTCTTTAAAGAAAAATAAAAAGCACATAAAATTGGACATGTGTAATGACACCGCTAAGCATGTTCCCAAAACACAGAGAATGGTTCTGAAACAGCCATACCAAAAAAACCACCTTGAAACACAATGCAGCCTTCCTATCTCACAGATGGCCGCAATCATATATGAAATATCACTCTTTTAAACACATACACCGCAATAGCACTTTGCATTTTGAGGCAGCTTGTGTGGGAGCAGACATTTAGAACTCTCATAATCCAGAGACTCATCAAAGAACTTGGAAGCTTTGAGCAGAACCAACCAATCAAAAATAAAATAAAATAAATTTCAAAGCTTAAGTATCTTTTTTTTTGTCTTTGTGGGTGGATGGGAAAGAATAAAAATAATCTAGAAAATGTTGTTGTCTTCATGTGCTCTGAATCCTTTCAAACACATTTCTCTGAAAAGCAGCCTTTTCCCCAGCTCAATTTGATATTCACTGCTTCCTCCTGTGGAATATACTGAACTTCACATCCCATCCCATGAGCTACACTGTATTTGTATTTCCTCTGTTTGCTTATGGCATTTTGGGATGCCTTTCAGTGTTAGTAGTGGGAATCTGCTCTCATGGAAGTGTCCTAAACCCAGACTTGGATGACAGCAAAACTGAGTTCAGCTTCTGTTTTATCTTCTGACAGTGAAGGCTCATTTGCATGCACCCTTTGTTTGTGTGTTATATATAGGAGATGGAAGTCCTGTGAACTGTATTGAACCAACACAACTAGAATTGCCTCCTCTACACTCTGTCCTCCAGTGTGTAGGATGAGGCCATTTTCCTCTTCCTCCCTTCCCATTCTCCTGTGTGGCCCCTTAAAGGCCATGGCAACTTGGGGGAAGGTTTTGGATGGCGTATAAGGTGCTAGTGAATAGTCCCATGCGTCCCTTTCAGAACAAGGCAAACTCGGGTAATGTATATACATTCCTTGAGGGTGCTTTGCTTGTTTTCCTGCAAGGCAGTGAGTTGGATTGAATGGCTCTTGTGGTCTCTTCCAACTCTATGACTCTATGCCATTAATATCGGTCTGCCCACTGTTTCTGAAAAAATTAATTTCCCTTCTAACTCATAGTTTAGATTGTACCTGACTCTACAGGAAGCTGACTTTGAGAAGTTTTTGGAAACTTCAGCTAATTCAAAGAGTTGCACCCAGAAGGGGTTTGAAACAATTTTTTTTTAGTGAATCATGAAGGGTAGGTCCATTACACAAAATAATTTAAATTCTATGACTCATTCTATATTTTTATATATACTTAATTCAATCAAAATTCTATTTCAGATACAAGTTTCAAGTATTAAAAAAACAGAAAATGACTCTTAATTGATAATGTAATGGTTACAATGCCTATTGGAAACACTTGAAAACTGTGTCAATACACTTTGACAAAAACCAGGCTCCATTGATAAACTTCGGTGGACACTCAAGAGTGCAGGTGCAATCAGTCTTCTTGCCCTGTTGTGCTTCTAATGTATGTTTTTAAATGTTTAAGAGTTGAAACCGACCTTTCATTGACAGCAGTTGACACTAGAAATGTTGCAGAAATCTGAAGAAGTTTCATCACACTCAGAAAAAAGCCATCTATCACAGATAAGATATGCTTCCCTTGCATTTGATATAATCTTTTTCCATTTTCTATTTTTTAAATTTTTTAAATTTAAGAAGTAAAATAACAATTTTTAACATTATTTAAAAACTGGGGAAAGGGATAGGTATACTTTCCATTTTCTTTACCACATGACAAACTCTTCCATCAGTGTGTTGGTATCTTGAAGGCCTTCATTTTAGAGTTCTGTACACTTGTTCCAGTTAGATTTTAAATAGCCAAGATTTTAAATTGCCACAATTAATAGGGAGGAATACTAGCAGTTTCTGAACTATTTCCCTGTGCCTTATAAACATTTATTGAAGTCGACTGCAGAAAAAGTTCAGAAATTGAATTAACACATTCAGCCAATAATATTCCATTGGTGTTGGTGAAGTTGCCTGGATGTCGCTTTTATAAGACTGCCTTGAACAGATACTAGGAATCATAACTTCTCCACTCATTGACTCCATCACTGATCTACCGTAACTGCATCAAAGATCTCCTTTTATATGAAGTACAGCTGATACATCTTCTGTACCATACATTGCCCCCAGTGGCACTGGGCTAAACCCTTGTGCTGGCAGGACTGAAGACTGACAGGTCAGGGATTGAAATCCAGGGAGGGCACAGAGAGCTCCCCCTGTCAGCTCCAGCTCCCCATGTGGGGACATGAGCGAAGTCTCCCACATCCGGGCATTCCCTGGGCAACATCCTTGCAGATGGCCAATTTTCTCACACCAGAAGTGACTTGCAGTTTCTCAAATCGCTCCTGGCCAACACAAAAAAATCTTCTGCAGAGTCAGCTACAATTATTGCACAACAGATGTGTGTAAATGTCTAGGACAGCCACTTGGTGATATTCAGAAAAAGATTTCAGATCCCCAATATTGAGCTAAGAGGACCCCATTTGGGTTAAGGACCTATACTTTAAGTAGCAGTGATCTAATAGACCATGAACCTCATCACATTGAGGTCACTAATGTGGGTGACAGCTGGGGATTTTGCCGAATCCATGGTTCAGCAGTGGAAACCATTATCCCATGCCCCCACAGCCATCATTGCCACCTTCCCCATCACACAGCAGAAAGTGTTGCTACTTGGCCTCCTTCCATGCTAGCCTCATTGTAGGCTATGGGAACATGGGCCACCATCTGTGTTCTCAGGGCTCTGTTCTAGGACACTTCCAGGATGGAGCCCCCGCCCCCAGGAAGTAGCCCTACTTTGTATGAAGGTCTCCAGCAGGCTCGCTCCTGGAAACTTCCTAGAAAGGAGCCAGAAGTCCATGTGATGAGGTCTTATGTCTTCCCGTACAACCATGCCCAGACCCTCAAATCCACAGGAGAGGCCCCTTTCTCTGACCTACAAGCTGCATAGGCAGGGATACAAGATAACACTGGTTGCCTCTAGACTTTGTAATAGTCTTGCTAAGAAGTCTAGTGTGGTGCTTTCTTTTCTGCCCTTTTATCAGCAAGTGATTTTTAAACATTTTTAATTGAGTGAGACTTTTAAAACTGAAAACTTTAACAAAATGACTTTAACAAGATGCTGTGTTGTTTTTACTGTACCGTTTGAACTGTTTTCTAATTAAACATTTTGAAATTTTATGCTTTATGTTTTAAACATAATTCAATTTTATTTATGTTTTAAATAAAATTTCTGTTTTAAATGTAGTTAAAAGTTTAATTCTATTAATTAATTCTAATGTTGACTTTTTGCATATTTTTAATTACACTGTAATCATTTTAATTTGGAAGCAGAGTTGAATTCCAATTTGAGGAAAGTGTGGGATACAAATACAGTTAAGATGGTGGAGGAGGCTGTTCCCAAACAGATTAGAATGGCAGATTATGTCCTAGTTTTGGTTATCCAAATGATCCAAGGGCTTAGACACCATGAGCGTTGGCTTCAGTATATCTCTGCTCTTAATTCACAATTTCTAGATCATCATTATGTTTCCTGTCCCAACCCTTCTAGAAAAACAAAGATGGCCTCAGAAAGTAAGAATAACAGCTACTGACACAACTCCAGGACCTACATAAGAACATAACATAAGAAGAGCCATGCTGAATCGGGCCTCAGCCCATCTAGTCCAGCATTCTGTGTCACACAGTGGCCCACTGGTTGTACACAGGGATCTCTAGCAGAAAGGAGGGCACCTGCTCCCGACCCCCCACAACCAGTACCCGGGAAAAATCCTGCCTGCCTCAATCAACACAGAGGTGGCACTTGGATGTCCATTTCAGTAACTACTGATTCCCTTGGTATCCATGAATCTGTCTAATCCTGCCTTGAAGCTGTCCAGGCTGACAGCTGTCACAACCTCCTCTGGAAGTGAGTTCCATAACCCAATGACCCTCTGGGTGAAGAAATATTTCCCTTTATTAGTCCTAACTTTCCTACCTTGGAGCTTTAGGGAGTGCCCCCTAGTCCTAGTGTTATGTGACAGAGAAAATATTTTTTCTTTATTCACCTTTTCTATCCCATGCATGATTTTATACACTTCGATCAAGTCACCTCTTAAACGCCATTTTTCAAGGCTAAAGAATCATATCCTGCTTACCACTTCATCTTCTTCAAGCCATAGAGCTTGCCACCACTTGAGCTACCACAGTCATTTTCAAATGGATTTAACATATTTAGTTCTTCACATCTCTTTGATCTGCCATAATAATTCTCTCTGATTTTGTATGCTAGTCACCCATGTTTATCTTTTATTGCTCTCAATATGTGATAGACATGTTACATAGCTAGAAGCTGAAGATTAAGGTCAAAATAATGGGTTTGACACCACAGACAAAAGAAATGTCCCAGTTCACTATGAACTGCCAAATTGGGGTTTGTTTTTGTTGTTGTTCCAGTTGAAATGCTTGTATAATTCCAACAACCCTGTCATTTGCGATGACAGGGGTGTGGCAGGAGTGCATGATGAAAATGAAATTGTGTTAATTTGCATGGATCAAGAGGCTGTGTCTTGGAGAACATCTACTGCAAAATTTAAGCCTTTTGTACTGGTTGTTTCACAGTGCCTTTCAAATGAGCGCCTCTTTTTGAGAAAGCTTTATCTCATTTAAAGTTGTGGAGCAATTTTAATAACTGATGAAAGAGAGCATCTAATTGCTTCCATATGTGAATAAAATATGAATAAATGAGATTCTATCTACTGAAGCCAGGTGGGCGAGAAATCTCCATCAATCTTGCATTCTGTATATAGGCATATAGCAGGGCAATGGTGAGATGAAAGGATCTCTGCATAAATCTTGGGCATCACTAGCTACTTCATTAATAGATGGAGATATGAAAAAGTGTTCCTTATAAAACCATGAGCAAGATGAAATGTGTTACAAACAAACCCTCATAACATGTAAATTTGACTTTTTAATGTTTTTGGGGTGAAGGAATTGGTAATTTGGTTTATTCTATGTTCTCCAAAACTTTGGGTGAAGGAATTGGTAATTTGTTTTATTCTATGTTCTCCAAAACTCCAGAATAAAGAAATTTCTGAATTGTGAACATTTTGCTTGAAAAATTAAGGACTAAGAAAGCTGTAGTTTCACTCAAAAGTTGCCAATTTTATAGATTCTAATACAAGATGGATTCAAATCCTCACTGATCTCTGTGATCTGGGATCTAGCTTCAGGATATGTACTCATGGAGACATAGCTATTAGTCATGGGCCCGAAATTTGTCCCATTCATTTGATTTGTATTTCCATTTTTTTCTGTCCATTTGGATGGCCTGAAAAGGAAAGGCCCTTCCTGGAACAAAAAAGCAATCAAAATGAAAGGCGAGTGGGAGCGGCTACTGTCTCCAAGCCTGCTTTTTGGATCAATTGCCTGGGGCCTGGCAGAGCCTGCAGCCAAGTGCCGAGTAAGGAGTATTCCTTACTCGGCGCTTGGCTGCAGGCCCTGCTAGTCCCAGGCACGTAGTCCCAAAGCCTGCACCCATAGGCCCAAAGCACCCGGGCCTATGGATACAGGCTTTGGGCCTATGAACCCAGGCATCACAGTGTGATGCTTTCCACCTATGCTACCATGAAGCCAACAGGAAATTGAAAGCCACCTGAGAAGGTCAAGAGCTTGAACATTATTTCCATTCTAAATATCTCGGTGTCACCTTCCATCGAACACTGACATATAGGAAACATTGCTTGAACACCAAGCACAAAGTAGCTGAATGCAATAACATCCTGCAAAAACTTTCTGGCAGCACATGGGGTGCTGACCCAAAATTAATAAGAAAATCAGCCCTGGCCTTGTCTTACTCAACTGACAAGTATGCCTGTCCTGTTTGGCATAAGTCTGCCCATGCAAAGCAGGTGAACATAGCATTGTACGAAACATGCAGAATAGTCACAAGATGTCTTAAACCTACATCTGTTGATAAACTCTACAAGCTAGCTGGCATCCCCCCCCCCGATGTGCGATGGGAAGTTGCTGCTAAATGTGAGAGAAATAAGGTTGAACACTGTGAAAGTCCTCCACTACATGCCTACCAACCTCCTTCCAGTAGACTCAAATCAAATAAAAGCTTTATGAGAACAACCACTCCTCTTGATGTCCCCCAGCAACAGCAAGGGTACCATCTGGGCAGCTAAACCAGGAAATCCCAAATGGATGGCCTCCTGCAAGGGTCTTCCTCCAGGGGCAAAGCAAGAATGGACAACTTGGAAGTTCCTGAATAGACTCAGAAGTGGAGTGGGCAGATCGAAAGACTACCTGGCAAAATGGCACTACCTAAAATAATCCCACACCTTGTGTGACTGAGTAGCAGAACAGACAACTCTGCACCTGTATGCTTGCCCACTGTGCTCTGCCTCATGTACAGAGGAGGAATTGTTGGAGGCTACAGACAATGCCATTGCTGTTGCCTGTTTTTAGTCAAAAGATATTTAGCTGCCTGTGTACCTTCTATTTTTTAAAATCAGTTTTATACTAATTTATGCAATGCTTTTGATACAAAATAAAAATCACAGGGTGTGCAGCCAAGCGCTGAGTAAGGATCACTCCTTACTCGGTGCTCAGCTGCAGGCACCCCAGCCCTTTGGACCTACACGCCTGGGCCTGGCAGGGCCCCCAGCAGAGCGCTCCTTACCAAAGTGCCAGGGTGCTTGCAGCTGAGCGCCAAGTAAAGAGTGCTTCTACTCAGTACTTGGCTGGGGCCCCTGCAAAGCCAAAGTGCATAGGCCCAAAGCCTGCACCCATAGGCCCAGGCACTTTGGGCCTATGGGTGAAGTCCCCCCCCCTCCAAAAAAGAATGGGCTTAAAGAAAACAAATATTTCAGCCTTGAAAACAAAAAAAACTAATATCTGGCTCAGACAAAATGGATTGGGCCCCCTCCGAAAGGCAGGACACGAAATGGATCAAGTCCCAAATGACTAGTAGCTATGATACAAACATGGATCTCTATGCAAATCTCAGCCAAGGCTTGCTATAAGAAGAATAGTTTGAGTATGTGCACAATATTCACATACCCCCTCTTCTCCTTCCTTTCTTTCTACAAGAGTACTTAAGAAAGCTCACAGAATGAATTACAACAAAAATAGTTCCCCCTCCCCCAACCATGGATACCCAAACTCATGGATGCTCAAGTCCCATCATACTCAATGACATAGTAAAGAGGGGAAAGGGCCAATAGGATGCTTTCTCACAACAATCATAAAATCAGGCAGGTTCACATTTCATTTTCATTTCATTTCATTTCACTTTATTTCTTGGTTAGGCGCTCTCCACCGGAGTGCCCCAAGCGACATACAATTAAAAATAAACCTTACACAATATAAAACACACTTATAGCAATAGCATTTGACAGTTAGATCTGATTACAAATTGAATGCACAGCCAAAAAGTCAGGTCTTGAGCGCTTGTGTAAAAGATCTCAGATCCAGCATAGCTCTAAGATATGGGGGCAATGCATTCCACAAAATTGGAGCAAGGGTCAAAAAAGCTGCATGGCTTGTGACGTCCAGGCACACCTTTCTGATAATCGCCATCTAAACTGTTTAGGAATTCATAACCAAGAACTATACCATAATGAAATGTTAGTTAAGAATTCCTCTGGATCATTAACACATTGAGGATAAAAGAACAACAGAACCTTTCGGAAGCGAAGTGAAACAAGCAGGAGACAATCACAAAGGGAAACATCATAACTAGATAGTAAATCAAGCTGTTTCTTGTGTATGCCTTCTCACTATCTATTTACAACAAAGATTGAGGACCAGCTGTAGACCAATTAAATTCAAAAGTTCACAGGTGTTCACAGGAGTGATTATAGCATAAAAGAGCACTCCTGTTTAGTACCTTTCAACATTTCCACTCCCTTTCCACTGTGTTTAAAATCTGGCACATTAAAAAAAGATGGATTTCAGCAAGTAAACCAAGAGAGGGAGTGGATGAGTGGTTAAAATAAAGCTGCGGAGTAGAGCAAAAATAGTAAACATAATCCACGGGGGAGTTAATCTGCCCCTGCTTTTTGTCTGCACTTTAAAGGAGCTGTCCAAAGTACAAGAGTCATGTTCTCTCATGATATGCCCCAAATACCATTGCCTCCATTGGTTCCTCTGACATCTAGGGAGAGTTCAGACCTCACAACCTCTGAGGATGCCTGCCATAGATGTAGGCGAAACGTCAGGAGATAATGTTTCTAGAACATGGCCATGTAGCCCGAAAAACCTACAACTACCCAGTTCAGGCTTGATTTGCTCTCAGAACTATTTATTTCTTCTTGGCTATCCATGGTATCCATCAACTGCTCCAAAAGCCTGTGGTTTCAAATTACATTGCCACCAAACTACATTTCCCAGAGTTTGAGCTTTCTTTCCCAGTGAACTTTGCTTTCTCCCTGCTTTTCCTCTCTTACTAGCAAGAGACCATTAATCTAAAGAGGAAAGGCAGCCATTTTGGCTTTGCTTTGCTTGCTTGCACTGAAAATAAAACTGATTTTGGGAAGTTTCTAAAATTTACAAAATGCAAATAACTTTTTGTGGTAAGTTTCAACTCTTAAGTTTTTGGCATGGGTCACACCCATGTGTCAGATATTGCCTTTTAAAATTAATTTGATACAACTTACGAGGACTAACAAAAATGCACATCTCTACTGCTTTCCAATGAAGATTATCTGTAGTCAGTTCAAGGTTATGTTGTGTATGGGTGCATGGACATGTATGTGCAGCACACATCACTGTGCATATGCATCAATATAGAACTCCAATATGCTGATAACAATGCCATCTGTGTGCACTCAGAAGAAGACCTAAAAGCTACTCATAACACAATTGCAGAAGCAATGAGAAACTCAGCCTCTCATTGAACATCGAGAAAGCCGAAGTGCTCTTCCAGCAGGCACCAACCAATCCCTCTCCAATGCCAGAAATACAGCTTAATGGTGTAACATTAGAAAATGTTAACCATCTCTGTTACCTTGGCAGCCACATCTCTACAAAAGTCAACATTGACACTGAAATACAACACCACCTGAGCTCTGCGAGTGCAGCATTCTTGCAAATGAAGCAGAGAGTGTTTGATGACCAGGACATCCATAGGGAGACCAAGGTTCTTGTTTATAAAGTCATTGTCCTCCCAACCCTGCTACACACCTACGAAACGTGGATTATCTACAGATGTCATACGCAACTCCTGGAATGATTCCATCAGTGCTGCCTCCAAAAAATCCTTCAAATCTCTTGGGAAGGTAGGCAGACAAATTTCAGTCTGCTGGAAGAAGAAGCAAAGGCCACCAGCATTGAAGCAATGGTCCTCTGCCACATTGTCCAAAAGCTCGATCACCGTCTCCCAAAGCAGTTACTCTACTCCGAACTCAAGAATGGAAAATGGAATGTTGGAGGACAGCAAAAGAGATGTAAAGATGGGTTTCAAAGCCAACTTTAAAAACTGTGGCATAGACATCAAGATCTGGGAAGCTCTAGCCCTTAAGCACTCTAGCTGGATGGAGAAATGTGCCAAGGGGAAGGCATCTCAAGCCAATCCTGACTGGGACTGCCTTCTGTCTGGAAACCGATGTCCTCACTGCGGGAGAACATGTGGATCAAGAATAGGCCTCCACAGCCACCTACAGACCCATCTGGAAGGCAATCATCCTCGGGCTACGAGGGATTGCCTAAATAAGTAAAAGTATATGCATTACATGTGGGTGTGAAGTCCACATTGATCCACATGCACATTTTGTTGTCTCTCTTCAGCTGTGCAACATAGCTATTCAACACAAAAGCTGCACATAATAATTCTTCCACAACTTCACATGCAGAGTTTTATGCAACACAATTGCAATATATGGCTTTAGTTAAAGTTTCTTGAGTTAGTGCCTCAGCATGTATTGCTATCATCCAATCATACTCTCATAAAATAAGATCCTCAGAAGAGATCTGTTGGTTTATCTTAATGTCTGCATTTAGCTTGAAAAGAATATGCATGTATGTGTCATCTGCTTTTCGTTTTTGTGATTTCTTTGTGTTTTAAATGTCCAGAATGCACAGTTCTTAAACTTTTGTAACATATTAAGACAAAGGGAAACTGTTATCCCCCACCCGCCGCCCCCATGAACTCTAGGGAGCAGTAATTTCCACCTTCATCTGCTAACATGAATGAAGCCACACACACACACACACACACACACACACACAAATCTTTCTCTCTCCCTCTCTTTTTATTAAGTTCTCTCATGGGTTCTTACCACAAAATATGAGGAGAAGAAGCCTCATTAATAGCTTTTCCTTTTTTGTAACAATAGCTTGACGGGTAACAGTAGTTTAACACTAAAACTGTTCCTACTCCAGTGAATAATAACCGCAGGCTCCTAATCCTTTGATTGCAGCAGTTACTAGTTTAAAAATGGGAAATATTAAATTCTTACTGAATTTCTAGAAGCAATGGTCTTAAAATAAGGATCATAATCGTCTTAAGAAAAAAAAAGGAGTGTGGGAGGCCTGGCCGGAGACATTCTAATTATGGTAAAAAATACTTTCAGATAGTTTTCAGAATTCCTTTTTTCTTGTAAGTTGTAAAGCATGTGTGTGCCTTCAAGTCACTTGTAGGAACACCCTTCTCCTCTTCTTTGTTGCAGCCACTCAATCATCATGAAGAAGCAAATGTGTCTTTCATTTTTCCTTGCTCAAGCTTAGCATCAATGGCTGCTATGAGGAAGAACTTTTCAAGAGCCTTGGGGCCCTTCCAGACAGCCCCTATACCCCAGGATCTGATCCTAGGTTTTCTTCTTTAAACTGGATTATATGAGTCCACACTGCCAGATAATCTGGGATAAACAGAAAACCTGGGGTCAGATCCTGGGATATAGGGCCTGTTTGGATGAGATCTTGGTAATCAGTAAGCCCTATTCAAATCCTGCAAGTTTACCCATCATGAAAGAAAGCATCTGGCTAAAAAGAGTAGAAGCTCTAAAGTGAATGGAAGAAGCTGGGATTGTGGCCATCTTGGGAATGAAATGAAGCATATCCCTTTAAGAGAAAATTATTGCAGTAGCTGAGGAAAAAAGAGCAAAGGCATCCAAATCCATCAAATGGAAATAAACTAGATATTTTGGAGATGGGAACAAAAACAAACCCCACCGAAATCCATTTTCCTCCCAAGAGAACTTTTCTTCCTTGTTTCTTTTTTACCCTGAATTGTATTGCCTGTCTGCTGAAAAATGTAAATACATAAGTATAACATTAAACCGTCTGGCAAATAACACTCCCTTTGCAATAGTTTGGAAAAATAAATGGCTATAAAACCAAATTAATGCCCGAGATGAAATAAAGTTGTTAAGAGAATAAGTTACACACTTGCAGCTTCGGTATTTTCAGTGTAAACTGATGGCTTTTGCCACAGCTCCCCATCACTACCTCCTTTCTGGGGGGGGGGGGTCACAGCTAGTTGCAAATTCAATTCCATAAACTTGTTTCTCCTAAATGACTGAATTTATTTTCAAGAGCTAACTCATCCAAGGCAGTTTTAAAGAACTGTAGTGAACAAAGCAGATTCAAAGATATAGGGCCCTTCCAGACAGTACTTAATCATGGGATTAAGTCATTGGATTTTAGTCCCCTACTCCACCCCAACCTCTAGGTTTTCCCTTGTGGGCAGTAAACCAGGGATTGACTCAGAAGAGCATGGAGCCAGCCCCCAGTCCCCCATTTAGCCCTTAAACATACCAAAGAGGGCTAACTGCATGCTCAGACCCCTCTATAGAAAATCCCCCCAAAAAACTTCTGACGTTCCATTTTGATGTGAGGGGCCTGAGCATGCAGCCAGGTCCCTCGAGTAAGTTTAGGGGCTAAATGGGGGGCTGGGAGGGGAGGGTGGGATGCCATCCCATTCCTTTGGGCTCTAGTCGCTCAAAGAACTGAGATAGCTGTGAGGAATGAACCCTGGGATCACAGAAGCAATCCCAAGAGTCAATCCCCACAGGGTTCACACCTGGAAAGATTGGGACCTTACATTAAGATATTTTCAGGTGTTTAATTATTCCGGAGTAAACTGAGAAATCCCAGTTCACTCTGGATTAATTTGGATTTACCTGACACATCATTTGGATGCCTTAGGTAAACTGAGACAGGTCTATCTGGAAGGGTCCATAGAATCAAAGAGCAGGAAGAGACCATGAGGCTCATCTAGTCCAACCCTTGCCATGCAGGAATGCACATTTAAAGCATTCCAGGAAAGTGGTTAATTATCTACCATAAACCCAGAACTTCAGTGACAATGCCTACTTATAATCATGTCTGAGTCTGGAAATTTTAATCAATTTTGTTTCTATTTTTCCATTCTTTTTCTCTATTCTTTTTCTTTTCTTTCTTTTTTTCTAAATGATTTTAATTGAAAATTCTCAACAAAGATTTTTTAAAAATAGTTCCAAGAGTCAACTCAGGGTAACTTAGCTCATATCAAAGAAGCAAACATATCGGAGTAGCGTTTTACAGGGTCTTTGTATTCTCTGCCAAAGAGTGCTGGTGCCTCACCAAATTGCACCTTCCATGATTGCATAGCATCGAGTCATGGCCATTACAGCAATGTCAAACTGCATTAAAAACAACACTTTCTTGCAACTTAAAGAATAATGCTAAACTGGCTTACTTCAAGAATGACACTAGCCAAATGCCTCATAGTGAAGAAAAATAGCACTTCGTAACCTTGAGTACTGCCATACTCCCATTAGATAATCACAGTGTAACACAACTTCAGAAGCTTGTCAATGGACCTTGGCAGAACTCAATAGGATTAAGTGCAAACAATTACCACTAATAAACAACAATTGTTTGTTCTACTGATGGTAAGCTTAGTCTTCCAGGGAAGTGATGAGCTTTTGTTCTTCTTAGGATTGATTTATGCACTCCAGTGTCGATTACAAGGTGTCAGCATAGAAATTAATAGGGGCATATGTTGGAGTGCTAATAAATGTTATTTGTCACTAAGAACAGATTGACTATGAGATTCATCATTAGGGAGTCATTACACAATGTTGTCACCTATCCCTTCTCTGTTTGTTTCCATTTCTATTATAAATTATGATCTGTGGGAGAGTGTAACCTGATTTTGTGGGATCAATGTTCTGAGCTTTCTCTACAATGAGGGCGCATTGCCATTTGATCCCACTTTAACTGCAATGGCTTAATCCTATGTTTTGTAGTTTGATGAGGCACCAGCACTTTAAGGCTGAGAAGGCCAAAGACCTTGTCAAACTACAACTCTCATGAATTCATAGCATTGAGTCATGATACCTAAATGGTGTCAAACTACATTGATTCTAGAGTGTAGCTGCACCCTGGAATTCCCTCTTCATGGGTTTGCTTTTGTTCCATCACAGAACTTGCTTAGGTTTTATGAAAACCAAAAAATTCATGAAGATATACTAACCATCAGATATACTGATGTTGACAAGCTGGAACGTGTCCAGAGGAGTGCGACAAAAATGATCAAGGCTCTAGAGAACAAGCCCTATGAGGAGTGGCTTAAAGAGAAGGCTGAGAGGAGACAGGATGATGGCCTTGTATAAATATGTGAGGGGAAGTCATAGGGAGGAGGGAGCAAGCTTGTTTTCTGCTGCCCTGGAGACTAGGATGTGGAACAATGGCTTCAAACTACAGGAAAGGAGTCAAATAACTTCCTGACTGTGAGAACTGTTCAGCAGTGGAACTCTCTGCCCCAGAGTGTGGCGGAGGCTCCTTCTTTGGAGGCTCCTTCTTTGGAGGCTTTTAAGCAAAAGTTGGATGGTCATCTATCGGAGATGCGTTGAATGTTATTTTCCTGTTTCTTGGCAGAATGGGGTTGGACTGGATGGCCCACAAGGTCTCTTCCAACTCTATGATTCTATGGCCTATATTTAATTGTTAGCCTAGCCTCACTGAGAGCACATCTATTATATCAGTGGGGATTTGATAACACTAATATAAGAAGTTCCATTGATTCTACAAGCCTATTCTAGTTGGGATGCATTAGATTTAGGATTCATAGATTCAAGCCTCTATTTGCAGTTTGTACAATTTGCATTACTAACTTTCTGAGTACACTCCAGGGAACCCTTTCACACTATATATTTATAGCTCTATATTCCACATTAAGTACCATGGTAATATATTGCGCAATCTTGGGGTTTTTCAGTTTAGGGAGGGATATTTATAATACTCAGCCTGAGAACTCTAACTTTTCACCATAAGAAGTTGCAATTGCAGTCAAAATGATATAATTATATAGTGTGAAAGGGGATCTGTTGCATATCCTACAGATGTATCCCGGTTGTGTTTGCTTATCCAAACTTTGGCTGGAAGATAAATCTGCTATTTTATGATTGGGAAATATTTAGCATTTGTACATATGCCGACTAAAATAGTTATAATGAACCAAACAGACATTTTCAGTATTTTTGTTTTCAGATGCTTGAGCGGACAATTTGTACTTGTTACAATTTTGTATGACCCACTCTATTTGTCATTTCCTTGAAACACAATCTTCAAATTACACTACAGAAAGATCACTCTCTTCATGGGTCAAATGCCTGCAAAATTGCTGTTTGGTTTGCTTTCAAGCTGACTTTGCCCATGAATGATAGAACTCCAAAAGGCCCAGTTATCAACAGCTCAGGTCTTACAAACTCATAGAAGCTGTGGCTTCCTTGAATGACTCCATCCACTAGTACTATGATGTTTCTCATTTCCTGCTGCCTTTTGCTTTGGTCAGACCTCATCTGGAGTAATCCTGTGTCCAGTGTTGGGCATCGTAATTCAAGAAGATGGAAAAGTTGAAATGTGTCTGAGAAGGCCGATCGAAATAGTTAAATACCAGGAAGCCAAGTACTATGAGCAGCAACTCAGGGAGCTGATTATATTTAGCTCGAAGAAGAGAAGGCTGATAGGGAACATCTTAGGCAAGTTTAAATACTCGCTACAACTTGCCATCCTGCCACGTCTCTGCCGCCACTGTCCCTAGTGCTATGTGCTCGTTTTACTGTGGTTTTATTGGGGGGCTTTTTTAACTGTTTTAACTGTTTTAACTGTTTTATGATGTCACATTTCATGTGTTTTAACTGGTTGTGCTTGCGTGCTGTAAACCGCTCTGAGCTTCGGATAGGGCGGTCTATCAAGCCGAAACAATAAACAAACAAATAAATAAATAAATAAATAAATAAATAAATAAATAAATAAAATATCTGAAAGGATGTCATATTGAAGAGAGAGCAAATTTGTTTTCAGCTGCTTTAGAGACTGAACTATGGAGGAATGGATTCAAGGGAATCCAGGAAAAGAGATATTATCTAAACATTGGGGGGGGGACCTCTTGATAGTAAGATCTGTTTAACAATAGAACATGTTAGTACAGAGTGTGGTGAAGTCCCATTCTTTTGAAGTTTTTAAACAGAGGCTCAATTGACATCTTTTGGGAGGGCCTGGACTGTGTCTTCCTGCATAGCAGAGTGAAGTTGGATTGAATGGCTCTTGTGGTCTCTTCCAGCAATAGGATTGTATGGAAATACCATGCCATGGATGAATATTGCAAAACAGCTTCTGTAATCTAGTTAGACTAAGCATGTCCTGTAATTTTCTCTGACGATGTTACATCTTGTAGCCAGGGTCCATTAAAGTCTTTCTCCTTTGTCATACAGCAGAGTTCAATCTCAAAACTGTCTGGCTTCTGAATACAACTGCACAGCCAAATTGAAAATATCAGAAAAGAACATTTGTTAAAGATATAACAATTGTTTTTCCCCTGGTAACACTGCACCGACTTTAGATCAATAATGTGTGGGGAGGGGCTGCTTTTTGGAAGGCAAACATGATCCTAAAATGAAGGGGAAGATTAATCCTTCAGCTCAACATGGCTCACAATAGCAAAAACTACTGTCGGAGAAAATTAGTTCATGGGTATAGCTATGCAGCCCAATTTAGCTTCCTTTCTTCGATTACATTTTAAAAATATAGGTTCAGATATTATTTTATTAGCCAGAAATGGATGAAAATGTAGCCTAACCCCACTTTGGTGGCCCTCAAGTCTTCTTGAGTGTTGGAATATGGCTCTGAAGACCAGGGTTTGAGTTCTTGTTTAGCTTAACCATAGAAATGTACTGAGAGACATTGGTAAAGTTACACTTTTTAACCTCAGAAAAAAGCAATGGTACCCCCTTCTGATCAAATCTTGCCCCCCCCCCCAATGCCATGATAGGCTTGTTTTATGCTCATCATAAATAATAGGAGTTCTTACAAAAACTATTTTAATTTTAAAAATTGAATATACAAGGGTTATTTGGAAAGTAAGGTTAGAAAAGACGTAGCCTTCACAGGGAATTTTGTGGGGGAAGTTGGTATCACTGCCATGTAGCAGGAAGCCAGCAGAAGTGAACGAGCAGTACCAGTCATCTGTAGCTCATCGACGGGCATTGTGGTGAAGGTTAGAGATAAGTGTCTTCATTCCAGTTCCCACTAAGTGTAAATGCTAAAGGCATAAACACCGCTGAGATTCATTGTGAAATTGTTTCAGTTTATGGAGAGGACGTAATGCCCAGACAGCATGTGACAAAATGTGTATGGAATATATTGCAAGACCATGAAGGCACTTTGCAGAGCCATCCAGAACAAACATTGTGGGATGCGGAAGGCAGGAGTCTGTCTCCGTCATGATAATGCACATACGTACACCGCTCATGCATAACTTTATTTGGTTGGGATGTTTTAAGCCACTCCTCTCACAGCCCTGAGCTCGCACCCAGCAACTATCATCTGTTCACTAAATTGAAAGAACACCTGGGTGGAAAACACTTTTCCAATTATGACGAGGTGAAAATCGAAGTGACAAACCGGCTGAAAAAGGCGGAATGAAACTTCTATGACACAGACATAAAAAAATCATTCCACAGATTTATTTATTTATTTAATTGAATGGTGATTATGTGGAAAAATAATGTAATAATGTGGAAAAAATAATGTAATACCTATTCTACAATCCATGTAAGTTTTATTAAAATATATTCATTATTTGTATTTTTTAAAAAATCTTGTAACCTTATTTTCCAGATAAACATCTTTCATTCATTCACACACACACACACACACAGAGAGAGAGAGAGAGAGAGAGAGAGAGAGAGAGAGAGAGAGAAACAGGCACACGCATATATAAACACACATACATTAAAAATGGCTAGCATTTCAGCCAAAAATAATCAAAACACCCCAAAATCTCTATAACGCATGCTGGGGCATAAATTTTTGGTCCTCTGGAGTGGCATGAACAGACCTGGATAACTTCCCAACCCACAAAAGGACAATGAGGAGGCCCATTGGGAGACATAGCATGGATTGCACAGAATTTCTATTCAGCAGATGGTTATAAATGTGTAGGTGTAGATTTATGATATACAACCTCGACCCATGAATAAATATGTAGGCGATTGAGAAGCATATTGACAGCAATCCAAAGAAAAAGATAAACAAAAAGATATATGAATTCTCTGAAATCAGATGCATTTTGCTTAGAGTTATCTCTCTTTCCTTGTGTAGGTCCATGTGTATACAGGAGAGAGAGAGAGAGAGAGAGAGAGAGAGAGAGAGAGAGAGAGAGATTCTGGAGCAAATCAGAATTACAAAAAAAATGTGCTGCAGTAAACAACTGTCCGTAGGAAGGGGATAAGAAGGAAAGTTCACTCGGCTCTCCAGCAAGATTATTCTATCAAGAATACCTGCAGAGAGACAACCTCATAAATCAGGAGACCTCAGACACCGATTTGCTGCAGTGCACATAACTCAGCTAGATACTCATTAGACACTTCGGGTTTCATTAAGAAAAATCCATCAGCCCGTGTGAACGGTTTTCCACCCTGAATGCATTTCCAGGCCATTTTCAAAATAAGAAATGTGTTCAGAAAGCCATAATTTCAAAGCAGTTTACCATTCCTTGTTTACCAAAGCATAAAACTGTATCATGAAACATGATGAGATGAGGGAGGGAAGGAGGGGGAAAGGAATACATAGAGTAAAACTCAGTCAGTACTTGTTTTGGACCTTTCTATGCTTCAGGATCTGCCTAAACCCAGTTCTAGACAGATCTAACAAACCATGAAATATGTTAAAGGGTTATCTTCTCTATGTAAACTAGAGGTAGTCCAATAATTTTTGCTGTTCATGTTAAGGGATGAAATGCCACCTCTTCGTTACATGTATGGAAGCAGAGTGGAGTGAAACTTTACTGCCTTGAGACTATTGGTGTAACATAAGAAAAAAAGATTCAGCTATATATTGATCTTTCAGTGAGCCTAAACAAATCCATGTTGACAATAGTTGACATCTCCCCATGGCCTGTATTGTTTACATACATCAGTAAGAAGTATTTAGGAGTCTGGAAATTCAGATAAGGGATGCTCAATCTGAATTTGTGTTTATAAAAGATTGTATTCCACCTTCAATGCTGTATTGGGAGAAAGGCAAATACTGTGTTGTTGAAGGCTTCCATGGTCAGAATCACTGGGTTGCTCTGTGTTTTCAGGGCTGTATGGCTATGTTTCAGAAGCATTCTCTCCTGATGTTTCTTCCACATCTATGGCAAGCATCCTCAGAGGTTGTGTGATCTGTTGGAAACTAGGCAAGTGAAGTTTCTATATCTGTAGAATGTCCAGGTTGGGAGAAAATACTATTGTCTGCTTGAGGCAAGCAAGTATGAATGTTGCAATTGACCACCTTGATTAGCATTAAATGGCCTTGCAGCTTCAAAGTCTGGCTGCTTCCTGTCAGGAGGGAATCCTTTGTTGTGTGGTGTTAGCTAGCCCTGATTGTTTCATGTCAGGGTTCCCTATTTGTTGAGTGTTTTTCTTTATTTAGAGCGTTATATTTTATATTTTGAGTGTTCCTCTTTATTATCAGGGCTAGCTAATACCTCCCAACAAAGGATCAACCCAGCCAGGAAGCAGCCAGGCTTTGAAACTACAAGGCCATTCAATGCTAATTAAGGTGACCAATTTCAACATTCACACCTGCCTCAAACAGACAAGAGATATTTCTCCCACCTGGGTATCATTCTACAGATATTTAAACCTCATTTGTCTTGATTCCAACAAACCTCTCAACCTCTGTGGATGCCTGCCATAGATGTGGGTGAAATGTCAGGAGAGAATGCTTCTGGAACATGGCCATGCAGCCTGGAAAACTCACAGCAACCCAAATATTAATTAGTTAATTAATTCCTTAATGGCCATGATCAGGGCTCAATGCTATGGAATCCTGACAGTCATAGTATTACTAAGTAATCTTGAAATGCACTACATAAATGCACATGTCATTCAATTCTGGTATCTAAAACTATGTTCTGAACCAAGGTGGGAATAATAATAATAATAAGTTTATTTTTATACCCCGCCACCATTTCCCCATGGGGATTCGGGGCTGTTTACTTGGGGACAAGCCGGAAATTACAGATTAAACAACAGCATTAAAATCAATCAAATAAAAAAATAACACAGTTACAACAGCAACAACATAAAAGCAATATCATGGCTGTAAAAACAGAATCAGAGCTGGATCCGGGCTCAAGTAAGTGCAGTGCAATTCCTATGTAGAGCCGGAGGAAAGTGCCAAATTCAAATGTGCCAATTTAGAGAGAGTACCTACGGCCATAAGATGTCAAGATTAGTAGGGAAGGGCCAAACTAAAGTGCAGGAGCTTAGGTTCAAGTTAATACTCTGGTGAACTGCCTAGCCAAAGGCAGAATGGAATATCCAAGTTTTTAAGTCCTTACGGAAGATGGACATGGTGGGTACTTGACTGATCTCTTTAGGGAGGGTGCTCCAGAGCTGGGGGGCCACCACCGAGAAGGCCCTCTCCCTCGTCCCCACCAACCACACTTGAGATGGTGATGGAAGAGAGAGAAGAGCCTCGCCAGATGATCTTATGGTACGTACTGGTTCGTAGGGGATGATGCGATCGCGAAAATAGGCAGTCCACACTGCCATATAACATGGGAACTATCTGCTCCATGCTGAAATCTTCAACTACCCCACATTTCAAAGGTAGAGGAAGTGTTGATAATTGTCACCTTTCAAGTGTGTCCTTTTTATCCTCATAAGTACTCATTAGTGTTCCTGTCTCTCTGGTTATCATTCAACTCTTAATACCTGAAAAGAGTTTCCCCAGGGTTAAACTAATACACTTTCCGAGTCCTTAATTGCATTAATACTGAACATCAAAAATTGGCATGATGATGATAAATGGACATTCAACCTATTTTGAAAGGTGTGACCACTGCATTTTCACCACTGTTGTTTTTTCAGTTTTGCTGTTGCTGTTGTTGTTCTCGCTCCTCTTCTTTTACTTCTCTTTCTTCTCTCCTTTTTAGTCGAGGCAGCACAAGTCAGGACTGTCTTTTGAATTGGAGGAGTTGAAACTTTTGAATCATAAACTGCATTCTTGTTATCTTTTCTGCTGCCATTCAAATGGAATAATTTCACACTTCCTTCATAAACACAAGTCAGGGGTGAAACTCTGTGCAGAGCTAATGTAAACCAAATGAGGTAATTACTCTGAAAGACAAGTCAGTGTCGCAGGACTGTTTTCAATCTTAAGGCAGCTAATATGGAATGATGTGCCTCCATGCAGTCTCTGGCAAGGCAAAGGGAAGGCATGGCAGACTAAGGAGACCTACATTAGCATGAAGAATGAGCATGCTTGAGAGTTTTACTTGAGTTCATGTTTGAGAAGAATTTGCCAGAAAGCATGCATTTTCACCATAGTCAAGGAACTTAAGGTTTTGATACAGTTTGGTAATGTTCAGTGTAGGAGTCGCTATGCTGATCATTAAACAGAATCATTTCATGTGTGGGGCCTGCAGAATCTCATCACAGGAGATAGATTTACTTCTGGTGGAGCTTCCTACCTGAAGTGAGGTGAAACTGTTACAAGAGGTAGTGCTGGGAAAATAGAAGAAAGGGGAAAGCTGGGCTGCGATGCTTCCTCCCATGGGATGCGATAAAGGCCAGTGTGGAAAATGCGGAATGTGGGGTGACATATTCCCCCCGCCTCCTACCGGATTCACCATAATCCATGGCAAATCCTCTGCTCTCACCCACAAATCAGATCTCAATGTGATGAGGTCCTTAGTCAAGGTATCAACAATATTGAGGCTGAGAAGCCGTGGCACACTGGGGAAAACTATGGGGCAGAGTAAGGCTTCATCTTCTTACCATTGATGGGTGTGGGATCCCTCCTCACAACATTTCCTCGCTATCTCTAGCTTCCTCCCTGGCTTCTTCTATATGAGGAGTTGGGTGTACACCCCGACTCCTCTGGACTCTGCTTCCCTGTACTGCCGGCACAAAGTCTAATGGAGGTCCTGCATCATTTGATGGGCTCTGGGAGACTGTGTCGGCAGCATGGCAGCAGTGCAGAGAAGACGCTTCTGGACCTCGTTGTGATGAGGTCCATTGTCTATGTGTCTTAAAGTTGTCTGTCAATTAATGGTAACTATTCAAATTTAAGAGATTTTGTGGGGAGGGGGAGGTGGCATTGTCTTCCTTTGAAATTAGCCCACAGCACATGGTATACGTTGGCTGTCCCACATCCAAGTATTAAAAAGGTGTGAATCTCCTTAGCCTCCAGTAGTAGACTGGTGCCTTCTGCATATTCAAGGCCTGCATTTTAAACCAATAAGATAACAAAAAGGTAGCCTTTTGAGTCAGAATTCTTCATCAGGTTTTCCATTAGAAAAGGGACAGAAAAGGGAATAGCAGCAACCAAAAACTTTGCTAAGTGTTGAATCCATGGGATCTCTAGATAGGCTAAAGTAATGATATTCAGACTCAGAGGCCCAGCTCTATATTTGGATTTTGCTCAGGGACTGCATGGGCCCATTTCTTTTTTTGTTCAGAAATTCATACAACAACATCTGCTGGATAAATGGTGTCTGACAGATTCAGCCATCCAAGTCCAAGACTTTATCATTTAACTCTTCAGAGTGTTTGAATAGCTCTAAATTCAACTAAGCTAGTACTGGATTGCAGTAGGCACTTTGTGCCTTTTATGTCTTTAACATACAGGTAACACATAGTCTTCCATATGCCAGAAATAGCAGTATACCTATTGAATTTTGCAGTTGCAGTTGGATAAAAAATTCAACCCAAAATTTACCAGAAGTAGCAAATTTCTTTATATGTGGGATGAAAACAGATTTTTTAAGGTAGGAGAAATAATATGTTCAAGTTTTTGCATCCCTAGTTGTTGCTAACTTCTCATAATCATTGGTGAAGGCTGGAGACAACTGGTCCATTTTTTTGGTGAGGGAGGTATTCACATTCTTCAGTTGCTGTGTTTACTATTCACGCTGTCTCAAGTCTCTCCCTTGCAAGCAGAGGATAGGGGCAAAAGTACATAGGAAGGCCATGGCTTGAAAGAAAAATCAGATTTCAGGCAGGAACAAGAAAAATCATTTGATAATGTTCAGTAGTTTCCTTCAGAGCAGAATAAAGATTAAAGCCAGGTTCCACTTGGAATGAGTTTACATGGGCAAGAAAATCTAGACTCAGCTCAAATTCACCTTTGGCTGTCTATCCTCTTCTGACGAGCATTATGGGTTTTCTAGGCTGGTTTTACTCCATCTTGGACTAGGTTGGGGATATTTCAAAATTTTCTGGAAACTGGACTATCTTATGGTTTCAGAAGAATCTGGTCAACTGGATCAGTTATAATTCAGACTGATCCACTGTTTCAAAGTGACACTGGCTTCATCATCATTTCCCTTTGCCTATTAGTCGAGGGGAAAAGGTGATGGATCTTGCCTACGGTGCTTCCATTGCTATTCCTAGCTGGCTACAAAGCTTTGTTTGAGTACCAGGCCATCACAAGCTTCCTAGTCTGACATCCCACATAGGTGACCAGGAAGGAGGGAGTGGATGCTGTTGATGTCAAAGCAAGCACCCGCTGTGGCTAGGCACTTGCATTGGGCTTTGTGGACAGTCGGGAGTGGCGGCAGCAACACAGATGGATCAGTTTACTTTATCATGTCAGAAGTGACTTGAAAACTGCAAGTCACTTCTGGTGTGAGAGATTTGGCTGTCTGCAGAGACGTTGCCCAGGGGATGCCCGAATGTGTTACCATACTGTGGGAGGCTTCTCTCATGTCCCCACATGGGAAGCTAGAGCTGAAAGACAGGAGCTCACCCCATCTCATGGATTAGAACCAATGAACTTCAGATCAGCAGTTCAGCTGGCACAAGGGTTTAACCCATTGCGCCACCATGGCTCACTGATGGTTCAGTGAGGTCAATGTAGTCTTGGTTTGGTTGAACCTGTGGACACCAATGTGGCACCCCAGAGGTTTTGGCCAAATATGTGTATCCATCTCTGGGTCCAGTCAAGGACATTTCTGCTACCGGCTATTGTAGTCTCACGCTTTGTGTCATACACATATGTAAGTTGTTTGACACATACAGTAGTAATATTTTGACATTGTACAACAGACACATTCAGTTAATGGTTATGCAAACAGGGTTCCCACAAGTGTGATTATTTTATGTGAGCTTAAATCCTATTGTTACTGCCAAAACACAGTTGCAATAAACTACATGTTGAGTCACTAGTCAACACTTGATTCAATTGGTACCAGCATGTATAACTGTTTTTTTCTATTTCCACAAAAAGGCCTTCAGAAAAACATGTACATTTTTTGAAAGTAAAACAAGCAAACTTTGAATTCTAAAGATATGTGCAAAAACACAAGAATCTTTTCCTATTGTCATAGTCAATTTGAAAAAGGCACCTTTCCTTCTTTAGTTTTTGCTCCACGTTTACAGCTACAGAAGCTCCATCCTGATACAAACACGCACACACGCACACACAATATGATTCGTGATCCTCCATCACATTACAGCATTAGGCACTCCATGTTGTAAATAAATACAGCACCAGGGGAAGTTCGGTTTTACATAATAACACCTGGATTACTCATTCCAGCTAACTTTATGTTTGCTTCCCCTGCCAGTAAATCTGTTGAGCCAATCACCTCATGTAGGCTATAAAAGACATTTGTCTTCTTGCAAGTCAAGAAAGCAAACTTAGAAACACTGTGCAAAACAGAAAGGGTATAATGTTATGCTATATTGACAAAGAATATATTCTAGGCTGTATTCTCTGGAAAAGAAATTATTGCTTGTGAAAAAGAACACTTGAGAAGATTTAAGAGGTCTAAAGGGGATCTCTGTCCTTAAAAGGAGGGTGTTTCGTCTTCCCTGCTGAGTCAAAGGAAGATTCCTTCCTAAGGTAGTTGATGTCTGGATAAAAATTACCCCCAACATCCTTTTATAATGCACAATTATAGCACTTTCATTGCCATGACTCCATTCTGTGAATTCCTGGGATCTGTAGTTTGAGAAGGCACTACTAGTTCTCTGCCAGATAATTTTAAACACCTCATGAAACTACAAATCTCATGGCTCCATAGAATAGAACCATGGCATTAAAGGGACCCTATATACTCATGAATACATATATAAATTTTAGCTGTATAAAATCCACATTGAACTGGATTATATGGCAGTGTGGTCTCAGATAACCTAGTTGAAAGCAGATATTGTGGATTATTTGCCTTGATATTCTGGGTTATATGATTGGTGGTGTGGAAAGTCAAAATTAATGCCCACCAAACTCTTCCAGTATTTTCTCTTGGTCATGGGAGTTCTGTGTACCAAGTTTGGCCCAATTCCATCATTGGTGGAGTTCAGAATGCTATTTGATTGTAGGTTAACTGTAAGTCCCAGTAACCACAACACCCAAACAACAAAATTGATTCCCCCCTCCCCAACTTCACCAGTATTCAAATTTGGGAATATCGGGTATTTGTGTCAAATTTGGTCCAGTAAACGAAAATGCATCATGCATATCAGATAATTACATTATGATTTACAACAGTAGCAAAATTACAATTATGAAGTAGCAACAAAAAAAATTTTATGGTTAGAGGTGACCACAGCATGAGGAATTGTATTAAAGGGGTCGCGGCATTAGGAAGGTTGATAACCAATGCTCTAGATCCTCATTACATCTGTTTTCCATCAGAAGGTGCTGTTGAAGACCTTGGAGAGACTGGATTTGTTATCACAGAAGTCGATGTAGGAAAAATAGAAGAGCCATTTTGATTGAAGACCAATGACATTGAACCAGTGCAGCATGAATGGTTTAACTCAACCCCGTGAGACATAAAGTTAAAAGGTTTCCGAACTGAGGTTTGTATGTGTCTATACTGTTTGAGGTTGATTCACATTCACTTTGCATCCTCAGTGTTTCCAGGAGGGAAGCAAACTTTACCGAAGAGCATGAATTTTGTATGATGCCGTGTCCATCAAAGCTTTGCAGAACCACCATAACATGAAATTTTAAATTGGCCAGAGACTTTGAAAATGTGTTTAACAAACCTGGCTGAATGTTTTGGCATGCCTGGCCTGGTTCCTGAAATTGTAGCAGTCCATGGAATCAGGCAGGCCTCATTATTTCTGTGCAGCTCATCTAATGCAAAGCATGAACCAAAGGTGTATTTCTACCACTTAAGACACAGAACAAGACTTCCCCATGCTTAGTAGCATACAAGAATCAAATGAAATAATGTCCATCAAAAAAGAAAAAAAGGAACCTATAGGTGAAATGCTGGAAAGAGGGTGGTGAGGACAGTAATAATAGATGAATACTCATTATAACCATGTGGGAAAGACTTGTTTACATCTATATAGCTCCATCTACACTGACCATTTAATACTGTTTCAAACTGGTGTTGAAAAAGTGATTTTTTTTTCTCTCTGCAGATGGAAGCAGTTTGAGGCCTGGATGGTGATAATACAAACCACAGAGTACCAATGTACATTAAGGGCTTTTTTTCATGCACTTTTGTGGGAGTTTGTTGTCTGATTGGCACATTTTGAAAGAAGATCCAAACTGTTGAATAGTCAGTGTAGATGGCATCTAAAAGAGGAACATTAATGCTAATATTTTCTTAAATGCAAAGGTATACAGGTTTGTTTTTGTTCATTTGTTCTGTTGCTTCTGACTCTTTGTGACCGCATGGAACATCCCTTCTGCAGAGCTCCCTGTACAACTGTCACCTCCCTGTGTCCTTCAGAATGCAAGACTAGTCACTTCAAGGATACCATCCATCCATCTTGCCCTTGGTCGGCCCGTCTTCCTTTTTCCTTCCATTTTCCCCAGCATCATTGTCTTCTCTAAGCTTTCCTTTCTTCTCATGATGTGGCCAAAGTACTTCTTCTTTGCCTCTAATATCCTTCCCTCAAATGAGCAGTCGGACTTTATTTCCTGAAGTATGGACTGTTGGATCTTCTCGTGGTCCAAGGCAGTCTCAGAACTTTCCCCAACACCACAGTTCAAAAGCATCTATCTTCCTTTGCTCAGCTTTCCCTAAGGTCCAGCTCTCACATCCGTAGGTTACTACAGGGAATACCATTGCTTTGACTATGTGGATCTTCGTTGCCAGTGTGATGTCTCTACTCTTAATCTTTGTGCCTAGAAATACAAAGTCTGTCACTGCCTCCACGTTTTCTCCCTCTATTTGCCAGTTATCAATCAGTTCAGTTGCCATAATCTTGGTTTTTTTAAATGTTTAACTGCAACCCAGCTTTTGCACTTTAGTTTTTCACCTTGATTAGAAGGCTCCTTAGCTCTTCCTCACTTTCGGCCATCAAAGTTGTATCATCTGCATATCTAAGGTTCTTAATGTTTCTTCCAGCAATTTTAACCCCAGTATTGCGTTCATTAAGTCCCACACATTTTATGATGTATTCTGCATACAAGTTGAATAGGTTGGGTGAGAGTATACAACCCTGCCATACGCCTTTCCCAATCTTGAACCAGTCTGTTGTTTCATGGTCCGTCTTACTGTTGCTACTTGGTCATCATACAGATTCCTCAGAAGAGAGACAAGGTGATTTGGTATGCCCATACCACCAAGAACTTGCCACAATTTATTATGATTCACACAGTCAAAGGCTTTAGAATAGTCAAAAAAACAGAAATAGATGTTTTCTGAAACTCTCTACCTTTCTCCATTATCCAGCAGATATTGTCAATTTGGTCTCTCATTCCTCTGCCTTTTCTAAATCCAGCTTGTACATCTGGCAACTCTCTCTCTCCATGTATTGCTGTAGTCTTCCTTGCAGGATATTGAGCATTACCTTACTAGCACGAGAAATAAGAGCCACTGTATAAAAGTTTGAGCATTATTTATTTTATTTATTTACTCTTTTTTTTATCGCCCCTCTCAGCCCGAAGGTGACTCGAGGCGGTGTACACATGGCAAGAACTGCCCACATATAAAATACATCAGCAATTAATAAAACAACCATATAAAAACACAAATTTAGCAATTAAAATTTAAAAATCTTTAGCATTTTCCTTTTTTGGTACGGGGGATGTAAATTTATTTTTTCCTCAGTCTGATGGCCATTCTTGTGTTTTCCATTTTTGCTAGCATATGGCATGCATTACCTTGACAGCATCATATTTCAAGGTTTTGAACAGTTCAGCTGGGATCCCATCATCTCCTGCTGCCTTGTTGTTAGCAATGCTTCTTAAGGCCCGTTCAACCTCACTCCTCAGGATGTTTGGTTCTAATTCACTCACCACACTGTCAAAACTATCCTTGATATTATTATCTTTCCTATACAGATCTTCTGTATAGTCTCACCACCTTCTCTTGATCTCTTCAGCTTCTGTTAGGTCCCTGCCATTTTTGTTGTTGACCATGCCCATTTTTGCCTGAAATTTACCTCCAATGTTTCTAATTTTCTGGAAGAGGTCTCTTGTCTTTCCTATTCTGTTGTCTTCTTCAACTTCCATGCATTGCTTTTTAAAAAATAGTTCCTTATCTCTTCTGGCTAACCTCTGGAATTGTGCATTGAACTGGGCATATCTCCCCTTATCTCTGTTTCCTTTTGCTTTCCTCCTTTCTTGGGCTACTTCCAGTGTCTCAGCAAACATGGGTTAGTCATCAGGAAAAAAATCCATCTCTACTATGGTTTTTTTTTTTCATGTCAGGAGCGACTTGAGAAACTGCAAGTTGTCTCCGGTATGAGAGAATTAGCCGTCTACAGGAACGTTGCCCAGGGGATGCCTGGATGTTTTGATTTTTCACCATTCTTATTGGAGGCTTCTCTCATGTCCCCGCTTGGGGAGCTGGAGCTGACAGAGGGAGCTGATCCGTGCTCTCCCTGAATTCAAACCTACGATCTGTCAGTCTTCAGTCCTGCCAGTGCACCACCGGGGGCTCCTATATCTACTATGGTGATAATTATCAGCACATTCAAAATATGACCAAAGGTCTTTAGCTTTTGGAGATCCTAACTCTCTTACAAGATGTTGAGGAATTTGAGATTCAAGCCATGGGTTTTGCATTATGTTTTGGGATGGGATAGAAGAAGGCCTTCAGATGATTCATCATGTAGATGAGATGATTTTATAGTCAATCTCAGTTAGCTGCAATGGCATGCAGGAAGCTCAGAGGTCACATGTGGTCTTTGGAAGAGTCCCAGGGTTCCCTAGACCCTCTCAGAGGTTTAGTTAGAAGTGAGATGGGATTCAGGGCACTGACCTAAATTCTCCCCTTATCTACAATATTTTTCTTCAGCCTCCAAAATTTAAACACTGAAAATTGTTCACATGTAGAACCGGTCTATTTGCTGTGTTTGCATTTCCTTGATCACTTTATCTGCCCTTGGTCGTTTGCTGCCTGGACGGTATTTCTAAATGCTCAAGTTAAGCTAGAAATGTGAAGACTGAGGGGAAATCTCATTGAACAAGCCTTATTCAGAAAGTCAATATTCTCATTTTGCTTCTTTTTACTTTTTCATCAGTATTATTAATTTTACAGAACTTTTGGGCTCTTAAATAATTTCTGTGTTTTACCTTCCTGTCTGGGAAAAAATAATAATTTTAGCCACAGGGAAGGAAACTTTAAAAAAATACTACTCAATACATTTGTAAAGTCTTCACTCTCTTAACTGAAGTATGAAAAGAATCTATAACTTCTAATGATTGGAGAGAAAAGGGCTCAAAAGGGACACGATTCCTCACCCAACAGCTAATGACGGACTATACTACTATGAGAAATAATAAAGGATTTTAATTCCAGTAAAGATTTGTAAAATCATAGAAACATAGAATTGGGAGATACCATAAGACCATCCAGTCCAAAGCCCTGCCATGTTTATGGGCATTAGCTATAAGGCCAAAATGACATGTTCATGTTCACGACACAGCTTGTAAAAATACTTTTTGGACATTTATTTTAGCTAGACCAGAAAGTTATGAGATAACATTATATCACAAATATACATTATATCAAGGATATAATGGTTATGAGATAATATTATATCAAAGATAAGTTCATGGGATTCAAACCAGTAAAGCTGAACTTTTTCTTACCTTGAGTAATACTGCTTTTCTTGAAGGTATATTGCTGTCCAATGCTCAGCATTGGATATTGAAGACAACTAGGGAATGTGCCTCATCATAGGACAATTTATAGATTACAACAAAGTCTTTGATTGTGTAGATCAGTGGTTCCCAGCCTTTTTAAAACCAGGGACCACTTGACCAGGGACCACTTGACAAGAGACCAGTTTGACCACTCTCCAACATTTGAACCAAAAGGGTTACAAATCTATTTTTGGTCAACTTTAGATTCGGTTTCGGCTGCTGATTCAGAAAATTGCACTGGATAGATCTATCAGCTCTAGTTTCTGATACAAAACATATGCCATGGCCAGCAACAGGGAAGGAGTGGCAGGTGGCATGAAATTTGTGGAAATAAAATAATATAAAGAGGAAGGAGGCTCGTGGACCAGATTTTAGTTTTCGCAGCCCACTGATGGTTCACGGCCCACAGGTTAAGAACCACTTATGTAGATCATGAAGATTTCTCATTTGCTCTTGAAGAAATAGGTGTGCCACAATATCTGATTGAGCTGATGTGTAAGTTCTGCTGTGGGCAAGAGGCCATAAGACACAATATGGAGAAACAGAATGGTTTCCCGATGGTTAAGAAGTCAGACAAGGGTGCTTTCTATCACCCTAACTATTTATTTAAGCACAAAACATATAACATGGAAAATAGGATTAAATTCAGAGATAGAAGGTGTGAAAATTGAGGGAAGGAACATCAACAATATCAACAATTAAAGACATGAAGATGATACAATATTACTTGCAGAAAACAGCAAAGATGTTGAATGACTACTTAGGAAAGTGAAAAGCAATATTACAGTTGAATATTAATAAGATAATATTAATGGTCACCAATTATTTTCATAATTTATAAAACAATGTGGGTTGTGCATTTTCATAATGGTGTCATTCAACATAGCCCAATCTTTAGGCTACATAACTATGTTGTAGGATCTCACCACCAACATCTGTGATATGGACAGAGGTGACCATTCTGTTAGCAGCTAGAAAAGCTTTCAAAACAGAGACTATGGAATCAATGAGAGAGGTATAAAGATAATGATTTATCTCAAATGGTTTTTTTTGCTGAGATAGTAATCACTACCCCATCCCTGCAAGTAAGAAGGGCTAGTTGTAACAGCTCAAAGAGCTATTCGTTGTCTTCATCAGAGCCTACTCTGATGTTAGCTTTTTAAAAAGCAAAGAATAAATAAAATAAAATAAAGATTTTGAAAACCCATACATAGAAAGACAAGCCGTCGGGCCAAAGAAGAAATAAATACCAATAGAGGTAGATGATGACGCGGAGAAGAAGATTGGGAAGCCAAACCCCACCATTCCTCCCTCTTCCTTCCCCCTCAAACCCCCTCCCCACACGCACACTCCTTTTTTTCTTGCCTTCCCTCCCCACCTTTCCTCCCCAGTTATACCTTGATCCTTCCCAGCAATACCCTATGTATTTTTACCTTTACTTTGAAAAATCTTAATAAAATTGTATTAAAAAAGAAGCAAAGAATAATGTAGTGGTCTACTTCAGTTAAACTTGCTTCATCTTCCAGGATATCAAAACAAGGTTTCTTACTATTGTTCTGAAGGGTAGGACCTGAACCAATGGACTAAAATGACATAAAACAGCATTTCCACTAAACATTAGAAAGAAATTTCTGAAGAGCCCTTTGACACACACTTTAGGGAGGGCCCTTTGACAGTGGATCAGACTATCCCAGAAGGTGATGGAAGCTCTTCCACTGGAGGGTTTTAAACAAACCTTGGACAGCCGTGTGTCAGAATAGCTTTTTCTGTAGATCAGGTGCCTTTCATCTCTCAGTTCTATTATTCCATGATTCTATGAAAGTTGGAAATGGCATCCTAGGTAAGGAAAAGTCAATTGAAGCCAACCTGTGAGAAGAGAACAAGTAGGCACCTGCTTTACCTACTCCATCTTTGGGTGGAAGGGCAGATGTTAACTTTATGAATTCTTCTTTGATGCATGTGTCCAGGTACTACTGCAATGTGCTAAAATTAATGGCAAACATTACTTCCAAGAGTTATCGGATGAACTTCTCAAGTTAATGGGATGCAGCTAAGAGAAATGCTTGTGTTAATCACAAACCAGCAGTGAGGTTGCTGTTAATATTTCTCAAACAACCCGAAGCTCTGTTGCTGGAAATATTTGCACCCATTGGATTGAGTATACACTTGGGAGCTTTGCAAAGGCTGGTGATATACAACACGATCTAACTTGAGTTTCTTTTCCGTTCTTAATTGCAATGATTTGAAGCGAAGCATTTTAATGTCTAGGGGATCATATTAACTCATGAAAAAGAGATACCAAGAGCTGATTCAGATGGGATTTGGTGGCAAAGAAAGATGCTTCTTCTGCAAAAAGTAATATAAATTGGAGGCGAGTTTCAGGTTCACATGGACATTTCAGGGAAATGTTATGTTTCCATGGGTCATCAGGCAGGGTGATAAATGTCAGAGTGAGTGGAAATGGAAGAGTAAATATGATTTTCACCTGTGGGGTTTTTTTAAAAGCATGAGTGAATAAATGCAATGAGTTCAAGAGTCACCATTCTACCCCTGTGAACTTACAGGGGCTGCATGGGCTGCAAAAAATATCAAACACACAAAAAACCTGGCAAATTCCTCTTAGGATGCCAATCTTAGGATCATAAATATTATCATGTTCAATTGTACTTCAGTGATATGGCGAGAAGGCTCACTAGAAAAGACAGTAATGCTTGGTAAAATGGAGGGTTGTAGGGAAAGAGGAAGCCTGCATTTCAGAAGGATAAACTCCATCAACAATGAGAGCCCTTCCTCGACAGTAAGTTGTTGAAGAAGATCTCTCATTCATAGGGTGATCATGAATCTTTCACTTAGAATCATGGAATCATAAAATCATAGAGACCTCATGGGCCATCCAATCCAACCTTTCTGCCAAGAAGCAGGAAAATCACATTCAAAGCACCCCCGGCATATGGCCATTCAGCCTCTCTTTAAAAGCTTCCAAAGAAGGAGCCTCCACCACAACCCCGGGCAGAGAGTTTCACTGCCGAACAGCTCTCACAGTCAGGAAGTTCTTCCTAATATTCAGGTGGAATCTCTTTTCCTGTAGTTTGAAGCCATTGTTCCACTGTTTCCTAGCCTCCAGGGCAGCAGAAAAGAAACTTTCTCCCTCCTCCCTATGACTTCCCCTCACATATTTATACATGGCTATCATGTCTCCTCTCAGTCTTCTCTTCTGCAGGCTAAACATAATCAGCTTAGGCCCCATTGGCCTCATCCCAGCCTGGCATCGCCATCAACGGTGCCCATGGGACCTCTGACACCAGAACAGCAGAGGGCGAGGAGAGGGGAGGCTCTGCCCACTCGGTGGCAGCCTCTTCCTCCTCACTGCCTGGGCTACTCCCGGCCTCAGAGGACCTTGGGCTCCATTGTCAGCAATGCCTGGCAGCACCATCAATGCCACCCAAGCGGCCTCCGAGGCTGGATGCAGCACAGACAGTGAGGAGGAGGAGGTTGCCACCAAGTAGGCAGACCATTTCTATTTCACAGATTTTCACTTATCTTGAGGGATCCCAGAACAGAACCCCCACGATAAGTGAGGGAACACTGTAAGCATGCAAAAACACAAGATCCTTTCTATGTTTGACCAGGAATGGAAATGACTCAGACTGATGGATGTCGCTGATCTTCTTAGTAATTCCTCATGTCTAAATCCATTCCTTAGCATTTGTGTTCTTAAATGAAACATGGAAGAGATAGGTTTTGAACTACCCTGCCAGTTTGGCACCTCCTCAAAAAGTAGCCTTTCCAAGTGCTCCGCTTTCTGTGGTACGCTCAAATAAACAACAAATACGATAAGATTTAAAAATTTTGCCATTGATCTTGTGATCTTGCATTATTTCCCTACTAACCAACAGCCAGGTGGTCTAGAGTGCTTATCTAAGTGTAATGCATCTCATTGCTGTTTGCCACATGCATTTCATACTTTGAGATCATCATACATGGAAGTCCCATTTAGTTTTCATGGCTGGCTGTTGTTGATAGATCTGTTTGTACTGCTAAATAAAAATAAACATCTACCTTAATCCACCACTTTCTGATGTGCTACAAGAGACCCTCTGGAGGTTTTAATGACACCACCAAACCTGTGGTTTTTCACTTTGCTAGATGATAGTATTCTTCCTGAGCTTTGGTCTGCAGTGGATTTGGCTTTCAGAATCGAATGGTAATATGAAGAACTGTCATGGAAACCAAATGATGTGATCAGTGAACTGTGACAAAGAAAGAAAGCTGAAGAAAGGTGGAGATGAATGGACAGGGAGGGATACAGAGGGATAGTCCATCTCAAAAAAAAACTGAAATGTGCATGTTAGTTTTTCTCCTCCTTTCTGTCTAAAAAAACCCCAACTTCTCAGCAGTAATAGAAAACGTCAGAGAATTCACTTGTCAGGCTAGAATATGCAGAGCTATAAAGGTTGGAATTATCTCTTCAATAAACTCAAACCATCTCATCTGAGCTTAAAAGCTAAGCAGAGTCAGCCCTGGTTAGTACTTTGATGGGAGACCAGCAATGAAGGCTAAATATCAGAGTTCAGAATATTTTTTGCCTCAGGGTATTCCTGGGTATCCATCTACATGGGTGTAGATTTAAAATATGCAAAGATGATATGGGATCTTAATCTCAATGTGCGTGCCTTTAGGAAAGCGTGTGTAAGGCACACTTACACAGCCCTGGGGGAAATGGAACATGACCTTGGATGCTCCCATTTTCTGAAGTGGCATAATATGGACATAGGAAAATGAGAAACGATGAAAGAATGCTTGCAATAATCTCGCAACATGGAAGGACTGGGCCTGGTAATTAAAAATGTTCAACTCATTCAACTTAACCTGCATAGAATTTCTTTGATTGCCAATGAAAGAACTGCAGGGGGGAAGGACTATAGTGCAGATGAAATAGATTTATGGATGAGCGATACATTATTTTCTTTGATTTGACATTGCTAAATGCGTAGGTTTTTCCAGACCCTCTGCTCTAACTATTTAATATCTTATTCAGAAGGCTCCTGATGGGCCTTTGCAATTATTAACACATCATAACAGCACCCTGAGGATTGGTATTCTCAAGGAGGAATTTATGTTTGCTGCGATTTTTGCAAATCCTACCCTGTACCACACTGTCTCCTTTCCCACTCTCATACTCAGAGATGATCTATATAATACTAGTATTGGATAGCACAACCCTTGGAAGATTACAGCATTTCATACTTCAGTTTGAAAATTGTACATTTCAGCTCCCTCCCTGCAGTGTAACAAATATCACTGCACACGGGAAACTAGCTTGGAAGTAAGGCCAATTTGAAGTATTTATCAGATTTCTTGCTTTTTATGTACATTGAGTTGTTGTTACATAACAAGCACTTTAAACCCAAAAGTATTTGATTTTTTGTGACAGGAGTGACTTGGGAAAGTGAAAGTCACTTCTGGTGTGAGAGAATTGGCCGTCTGCAAGGATGTTGCCCAGGGAACGCTGGATGTTTGATGTTTTACCATTTTTGTGGGAGCCTTCTCTCATGTTCCCACATGGGGAGCTGGAGCTGACAGAGGGAGCTCAACCTGCCATCTCCAGATTCAAACCACTGACCTGTCAGTCAGCAGTCCTGCCAGCACAAGGGTTTAACCCATTGCATCACTGTAGGCTCCAATATACAGTAGATAGAGTAGATAGTTGCATTCAATAGATATGGTAGACAGAGTAGATAGATGCAGTAGATAGATATGGTAGATAGATGCTATAGATAAATAAATGTGATAATTATGGTGGATAGATAGAATAGATGACCAACAGAAAATACTCAAAGGGTTTGATGAGTATTGACCTTGAGCTTTGGAGTTGTAGTTCATCTACATCCAGAGAGCACTGTGGACTTAAACAATGATGGATCTAGACCAAACTTGGCACAAATACGCAATATGCCCAAATGTAAACACTGGTCGAGCTTTTTTTGGGTGGGTGGGGGATGAGATAGAACTTGACATTTGGAAGTTGAAGTTGCTGGGATTTATAGTTCACCTACAATCAAAGAGCATTCTGAACCTCACCAACAATAGAATTGAGCCAAACTTCCCACACGGAATCACCTTGACCAACAGAAAATGCTGTGTTTTCTGATGGTCAAGGGTGAGCCCTCTGACAAGGGTGACCCAGGGACCCTGACCCCCCAGGTTGAGAAATGCTGCTGTAGTAAAAGGAAGTGCAGTAGAATTCTGTGATAGAGTTTCCCTCTTTCTGGGAAGATGGTATTTTTCTAAATTATTGACACACTGTGCCAATGCAAATATGATGGCAGTTGGAAAACAAGGGCAGTCGCTACAACAACCATGAAGTAAAGTGAAGGAAATATTTTTTCTGCCTTCCCTGCACTTTCTAGAAACAGTATAACCAATAGCATAGTATGAGAGCAGGATTCCAGCCTCTGCCTTCACAATCAGCTCCACAGGGAGCTGGCCATGGTCCTGATCTCTCACAAACAATCACCAACTTGACTGCTGCTTAGTGCATACTCCTTTCAGGTTTTAGTCAGGATAGAATAAGAGGTTATTCAGAAAATAGACCCAGCACAGCTTCAATTCACAGGATTTGCCAAATATTGTTCAAGCTTTGATGTTCAGTCTCCCACCTGCTGGTTAATAGGGTAGAAAAATGGCCGTGGGGCTTCCATGCTTTCATTTTAAACGTGAAAGGAATTTTTCAAGCCTTTCATGCTTTAAACTGTTGGGCCAGGACTGGGGAAACAAGGGTTCAGATCCCTGCACAAACCCCTTTCTCTGGACATTGACCAGGATCCTCTTGGAGTATCAGACATGTGTAGGCTTCCCTGCAGAAATTGTAGGGCATTTTTGACTGATGAAGAATGTCCACATTCAGTTCAAGTTTGTGGAAATTGAGTTCTTTGTGCACTCTCATTGCACGAATTAACATTGCATGTGACACATACTAGATATGCATATAGACACAAAATATCAATTATGAACTGATGTATGCATGTATTTGCATATTAATTCAGGTGATGTCTTGATTCAATTGCATAATGTTGTCATTCAATATAAGGCCTCTGTACTTCAATTAATGAAAAGAATTTAAGTAGAGATACCAAGATTTAGGAACTCAGTGCCCATCCAGACAGTACCTTTATCCCAGGAGCTCCCAGTTCAAACTAGAGGTGACCAAAAAACGTTCCCTGAAAACATGGAAGGAATTCCTACAAAGGAGGGAAACCTCAGGATAAAAAGATCCCCTTTTATCCCATTTCTAGCCAGAAGAACCACATCTTCATGTGTGAGTGTTACACTGCATTCCCCAAAACATGTCTTTTTCCTTTCCTTCCCCCCTGCCTGGACTCCCTCCCTGGCTCCTTTTACCTGCTCAACTTACCAGAGCCTTCACTAGAAGTAGGCCTGAAGCCTTTAACTCTATTCCTCATAGAATCATGGAATCATAGAGTTGGAAGAGACCTCATGGGCCATCCAGTCCAACCCCTGACAAGAAGCAGTAAAATTGCATTCAAAGCACCCCCAACAGATGGCCATCCAGCCTCTGCTTAAAAGCCTCCAAAGAAGGAGCCTCCAGCACAGGCTGGGGCAGAGAGTTCCACTGCTGAACTGCTTTCACAGTCAGGAAGTTCTTCCTAATGTTCAGGAGTAATCTCCTTTCTTGTAGTTTAAAGCCACTGTTCCATTGCATCCTAGTCTCCAGGGCAGCAGAAAACAAGCCTTCTCCCTCTTCCCTTTGACTTCCCCTCACATATTTATGCATGGCCATCATGTCCTCTACCCTGGAAGATCCAACAGGGGGCCTTGGAGCAGAAATCTTCACACCCCTACCCAAAGCTCTCTTTTAGCGCTTCCAAGGGAGGGGAGAGTGAGGGAGGCTTCAGGCATTGTCAAAATGGAGTCTTTTCCTAATAAGTGCAGGGGGGATGGGGGGGAGGGAGTGGGAGGCTGGCAGTGCTCATGATGCACACTCCTGCTTATCTCAGATCAGCAGGGCTGAGTATCTGACCCCCCCCCCCCAAACAACCCCAGGGTTTAGGCCAGCTTTGTGGCCTCCATCCCAATAGGAACAGGGATTAAAATCCCATTTCCTCTCAGATCATTTTCCTGTCTGGAACCACCCTCACTTACTGTCTCTTAGTCTTGAAGGGTTATTTTGGGGATAAAACATGGGAAAGAATGATGTATCCTACCTGGAGGTTGTAGTAACATTGATCATACAATGGACTTTGTATCTACTGGGGTTTGGTTCCAGGATCCCTCATGGATGCCAAAACCTGTGGATACTCAGATCCCATTATGTACAATGGCACAGTAAAATGATGTTTTGTTTAGATTTTTAAAAATATTGTTACGCTTTGTATGGTGGGATCCATGGATGCTGCCTCCATGGATACAGTGGGCTAACTGTAGGTAAAAATTAAATATTACTACTACCACTACCACTACAAAGCAACAGCAAAAACAAAAAAACCCACACATATCTACTTCTTTTAGTTGTGGGTCAGAACAGATTATTCTTAATTTTATACCTAACAGCATGTCCAATCATGATTTTGATAATCCAACACAGAAAGTGGAGCTTCTATGTATACCTTAATTGAATAGAAGAACCCAGATCAAAACACTTGCTGAAGAAGCAGAGACTTGCACATTTGATCTCTGGTTTCAAAGCACATTGTCAGCTTATGCAAAAGGTGTCATTGTTTGATTATGACACCATGCTTTCTGGGAATGTAGTGAGGGATTCCTTCCTTCCCATGCCACCCTGTTTGCAGTATGACTTATTAATGCCATGATTCACCTGACAATGTTGGCTGTACCACAGAGATTTTACCATTCCTGCTTTTGGTACCTGGAAATGTACTCATTCCATTAGGACAAGAAATACTTTATTTCCCGGGCTTCTTGGCAGCACTGGGAACAAATTCAAAAGAAACCTTCATTGATTAAGCCTTAAAGATAAAGTCTGGGCATTTTCACAACCTCTTTAGTGTTCAAATTATAGTAGAGATGGGAGAAGAGCCATAAATGAAATCCACAAACTGAAACCCCATCAAAGCTCGGTTCACCAAGTCCTGTATTAGCAAAACCTTGCACCCTGGAAACTTCTAAAAACGTGTAGGTAAGGAATAAGAATAGAAAACATTGCTTATTTCATATATGCATGGAAAAACCAATTTTTTTGGAAAAAGTTTCTCTCAACTAGGTGAGGTTAAACGAGCTATTTCACATTTTTCTTTTTTTAAAACCTGTTTCTTTATTTTAAAAGCCCATGAATGCAAAAATTGCACTTCTGCATCAACTCAATTGTTTAAAAATGTAATTTATTCACAGAAGCTGGATTTTGATTTAAATACACCCCAATATTTTGCATAAAAAATAGCTATTTTGTAGACCTGTGCATTTCAGCTGAACCTCAATCCGTTCCTGCACTCCGAATTTTGGGAGACCTGTGGATCCTTTTTCATGCACCTCCCAAGATGGGTGGGTTGCTGAATATCTGTTTCTGATCCACAGCTGAAAGATCGAGGAAGATCTGGCCCATTGGCGGGAATGGGGAATTTACAAGGCTCCCCTTTCCCTTCCTGGCACCCTTTCCTATCTTACTTTCAAAGGAGCCTGGGTTTGAAGAATGAAGTTAAGGGAGCACCGTTCCTAGGACCCTTTTCTATCTTTTTTTCAAGGGTGGCTGAGTTTGAAGAATGGGATTAAGGAAACACCTCTCCTGGGACCCTTTTCTACCTTCCTTACAAGTGAGTCTGTGTTTGAATAACTGGGACCCTTTTATTTCTTGCTTTCAAAGGAGCTTGGGTTTGAGCAATGCATTTAAGTAAGCATCCTTCCTGTGCCCTTTCCTATCTTCCTTTCAAGGGAGTCTGGGTTTGAAGAACTGGTTAAGGAAACATCCTTCCTGGGACTGTTTCCTATCTTCCTTTCATGGGAAAATGTGTTACAAGAATGGGGTTAAGGAAGTATCTTTCCTGGGAACCTTTCCTATCTTCCTTTCAAGGGAGTGTGGGTTTGAATAACTGGGACCCTTTCCATAGACACAGCTTACATAAGACACATCACTGCATTCTTCTATTCTGATTGGCCCAATAGGCAATCCCATCTTCCTTTCAAGGGAAAATGTATTACAAGAATGGGTTAAGGAAGTATCTTTCCTGGGACCCTTCCCTATCTTCCTTTCAAGGGAGTGTGGGTTTGAATAACTGGGTTATGGAAGCATCCTTCCTGGGACCCTTTCCATAGACACAGCTTACATAAGACGCATCACTGCATTCTTCTAATCTGATTGGCCCAACAGGCAGGGCTCACAGGGAAACCCCATGCGAGCAACATGTGGCAGCCTCTCAGTACTGCATGGTGCCATATAGGGGAGAAGGAGCCATGATCAGCTGCCATGTGGTTGCGTAATGGATGAAAAAACATGACAGCTGAGTCCTTACTGTTATGGCCATTCCGCCAAGTCTAACAAACCAGGTTGATCAAAGGAAACCGACCACTCAGAATCCATGCACAAGCCTCATAGAGCACAAAGGACCATTGGGTCTGCAACCAGACCCCCTGAACAGGAGAAGACCAGGACTTTCAAGGCCAGGTCACTCAAGAGGTTCCCTACCAGGACCTTTTGGAACACCATCTATAGGCGTCGAGAACAGTCCGTAATGAACTTCCAGCCCCGGAAGGACATTCTGGCGACCAAAAGACCTGTGCCAGATTCTATGGACCCAAAGGCTAAGGACGACTACCTTCCTTTTGGGCTAAGGACTCTTTATGACTTGCTGGATCCCTCTAAACTTCCTCCTTTTGATAGTCGAGTTAACACCATCCCCAACTTGACTCCCTGATTGCCCTTCTTCTGTCTTTAACCCTCTCCTCTGTAGATACTCCCCCTCTCCCCCTTTTGTATTGCACTATTCTGTATCTTATGTGTTTTATTATTCATCAAACTATGTAAACCGCTCCGAGCCTTCGGGGAGTGGCGGTATAGAAGTTTGAAATAATAAATAAATAAATATTTCTCACCATTGCTGAATGGACATATCTCATGATTGACTAATCAGACATCTATCAGTATAATTATTGTACATGGGCTTATATCCTATTGTTAGTTCTCATTAGAGCAGAGCCATTGAGTCAACTGGGGTCACCTTTGTATTTGACAATTTATTGAATGAGTCTACTCGAGTTAGGACTAATTGACAGAATTCCAGTCATGCAGCTGCATATTTTTGCATGAGGCATAATGATTGAACAGTGCATTCAACATACCACTTCATTTACCAGAACTGCAGAAACAACCACTTTGCATTCCCAATTGCACAATGTACAATAATTACACGGATAGAAGTATGTTTATAAAATCATGAACTATGCCCAATCTAACCACCCCTGACTGATGGCCATCCAGCCTCTTTTAGAAACCGCCAAAGGAGGAGACTCCACCAGATTCCCAGGCAGCATATTCAAATGTTGAACATGAAGTTCTTCCTAATGGTTAGGGGAAATCTCTATCTGTAGATTTGAATCAATTGCTTTGTGTGCTAGTTTCTAGAGCAGCAGAAAACAAACATGGTTCCTGTCACAGACACCCTTTCAAATCGTTAAAGGAATCATGTCTCCCTTTAACCTTCTTTTCTCCAATTTAATGATTCCCAATTCCTTAACCCACTCCTCATATGACTTGGTTTCCAGATCTTTTGCCATTTTGGTTGCCTTTCTCTGGATATATTCCAGTTTATCAATATCCTCCTTGAATTATGGTGCCTAGAACTGGAGACAGTCTGACCAAAGCAGAATAGAATGGCTTGTTACTTCCCTTGATCTAAACACTATATTTTATTGATGCAGCATAGAATTAAATTGCATAGCCACTGCATCACATTGTTGACTCATGTGCAGCTTGTAGCCAACTAAGACTTCTAGATCCCTTTCACACGTATTGTCCAAGTTGGTGCCCGTCATCTTATATTTATGTATGTGGGCCCTAAGCCACCGTCCAAAACTCTGGAGGACAGGACAATTGAGCTTTGTTGCAGCTGCCATTTTACTGGAAATATGTCAATTGCTGTGGTCACTTGAAGGCAAATTAAAACTGTTTGGGGATGCCTGCTTGACAGCTCACAATGGCATAATCTACCCCAAATGAGTGTTTATTCTAAAACAAACATGAAACAAAACAAAAAAATGGACTGTTTATTCTGAACCAGTGTGACAGTAGTGGAGTTGCACCATCCATTGTAAGATATTCACTGCATACTTATAATTGTAAATATAAAGATAGCCCCATGACCTGCTGTTAATAAGGCTAGACTTTGGAGCAGTAATGTGCAAAAGCAGCCTGGCCTATAGTATCCTGAATAGCTCACTCAGCCAACATTATCTCAACTCATAATTATCAGAAAGGAAGACCTGGCACCTTCATCAATGCTTCAAAGCCCACAGTAGCTTGTTAACTGAGTTTCTAATTAAAACATAAAGCAGGTAATACATGTCTCATGTTCCTCTTTTGGAAAGCTTGTGTTGACAGCAAGGAATCTATTTCAGTTCTGCTTAGTGTTTTAATTCTGCTGTTAAAATATTGTCAGTTTGGTACTGCCTTTCCCTGCATTGCATGGCACTCTTCACAATGGCTGGTTTCTAGTCTCTTGCCATTGAGAACAAAGAGGGCATGAAGACTACAATAGACATCTGCAACACTTCATAGAGCAATAGAATATATCTTTCCCAGCACAGTCAGCACTCACATTCATTGAGATTAAGGGCACAAGACCCTATGGAATGTGGGGAAAGCCCTACATAAAAACCTGCGAGAACCATCTGTAGGAATCTCTGGGTTCTTCAGTGTGACTCAATGATCCATTGGAAAGGGATTGCTCGCACACACCAAACATTGGTTTCGCCCTAAAGGAAAATTGGTTTTGCCAAAAACCAACATTTTTTGTGGTGAAACACAGAAGATACCAATGTCCCATTGTACATTACCACAAATACTTTGGAGGAAAAGCAGGGTATAAATAAACAACCAATTAGGTTGCAATTTCATATTCTATTTAAATCCCACTCTGATACAATTTATTCTTGTTTTGGTGCTTAACAAACAATAGTTTCCAATGCCTCTTGTTTGTTGAGCGATTTAATTTACCTCTTCTTATTTCATCTTCACGAAATGCTCTAAACCCCTTATAGGAGTGAGATCTGAAAAGGAAAATCGGAATGGAAGCAAGCTTCTTCCAGTTCAGAGAGCTTCAAGCATCTGTAACTAATCAATTGCATGTGATTTTATGGGCTCAATATTCCTTTGTCACCCTCACTGCATAGATCAAGATCTGTATTTACATTTCTGTTCAAATGCATTAAGGGTAATGTTCCCGCCTCATTTTTGGTAATTGTTTACTGAATAGGCATTTAGGGGCTGCCCCAGGCATCAGGATTACCAAGGAGATAACACACAGTGATCCAACATATTTGGGAGATATTGCAGAATTAAGATTTTGCAGATGGAATTACTTAGATGGTATAAGAACTGCCAGCTTCTCCATAACAGCTGTGTCCTTGGTTCCAGATACATAACACAAGGCTGTTACTGGGGGCACAGTTAGCTTGCAGAATGTCACAAGAATATAAGAACACAGCCATCCTCCATCTTTTGATGCCTTGATCTTTCAACGCTCTCAATTTACAAGTTTCATTAATGAAAGTGAAAAAACCATGAATAAGTAACTGCTTTTTTCACAAAACTAGAGAGAACAACTGTCTAGGAATCTCTAGGTCTTCCACTACAATTCTCCAGCCAATGCAGGACCATAAAGCCACACTGGAGGACCTACAAATGCCAAGAGATGTGTTTTCTCTAGGAATCTCTAGAACATTCAGCATGGCTCTGTGGTCAGTGCAGGTGTTGGAGGACCAAGAGATCCCTAGAGAGCACATATTACTCAAATCCATGAATAACCAAATCAGCAAAAATTAAAGCTGCCATATAATTCGGGAGATCACATAATTCTTCCTCTGAATTAAACTGACTATGAAGAACTCTCCAGGTTTTCAGATAAGCAGGCTTCCCAAGTTCCCTGAATTTTTTAGCTCTTTTGCATGTAAATCACAGCTGTAATGCTGAGCTTCAGCAGTTTGTCTCACCAATCTGCCCTCAGATTTGTTCCGAAATGGTTATTGATGGCTATACTGACAGCTAGTTTAGCTAAACATTTTTATTGCAAATCATGTTGAAATTTTTATTAAAAGTCACAATATATGGGCAGTCAATCAGTGAGTCAGTCACACCTTTTATTTTAAGGATGATAGCAAAGAACATAGCAGATGGAGTGATCTTTCGCAGAAGTCACACAGTTCTCTTCAAGTCTCAGCACCCTGGGCAAAGGAATATATATATATATATATATATATATATATATATACACACATACACACACACACACACACACACACACATACAGAGGGGGGGCATTCACATAATAGTTACTTCTGACCAGTAGGCCTGATTAGGTTCATTCGGAATCTTCTTAATTTGGAATAAATTTTGATCAAATTCCTTTTTGAAGCGATTTCAAAGCAATTTGGGAACCCAGAAGTATCCTTACCATTTTGAAGCTTTTTCCGCCAGAATCAGGAAGAGAGTCGGAAATGATTAAGCTTTTCAAACCTATTTATTTATTTATTATTTGGATTTATACACAGCCACTCCCCGAGGGCTCGGAGCGGTTTACAAGTAAAAAAATAGAAACAACAATAAAACTATCAAATCAAATAAAAAACCAGTTTCACAGCTCAAATGCCATATGGAATAACTATGTTTTGCATGCCCTCCCAAAGGTTTGCAAGTCCCGCAAAGCTTGAACTTCTGCAGGAAGTGTGTTCCACAATGAGGGAGCTACAACCGAAAAGGCTCTACGCCTAGTAGCTGTTAAGCGGATGGTCTTAAGATTGGGAATTTCCAACAGATTTTGCTCTTCAGAGCAAAGTGATCTCTGGGGTTGGTAGGGGATGAGACGGTCCCTCAAATACACTGGCCCTGGACCATACAAGGTGAGTGCCATAACTTTGAAAGTAATTCAGTGAGTACCATCACTTTGAAAGTAATTCTGTGCTCAATCGGTAACCAGTGCAGCTGCTGGAGGATTGGGGTGACATGACATCTCACTGGCCCCCCAGAGAGGAGTCAGGCCGCAGCATTCTGCACCAGCTTAAGCTTCGAATCACTGCCAAAGTAGGCCAATGTAGATGGCGTTACAGTAGTCTAGTCTTGAGATGACTGTGGCTTGGATCACTGTGGCCAAGTCATTCCTAGACAAGTAGGGGGCCAGTTGCTTAGCCTGTCGCAGATGGAAAAATGCGATTCTGCTCCATTGTGAGCAGATGGTCCAATTGCACCCTAGACTTTTTTCCATTGATGATGGGCATAATGCCTCGCCATCCAGGGTTGGTAACTGGATATCCCCACTGCCCAGATGATCCAGCCAGAGGATCTCCATCCTCACTGGATTCACCCTCAACCTGCTGGCACGTAACCATCCAGTCACAGCTTCAAAGCACAGATGAAAATTATCAGGGCCAGAGTCTGGCTGGCCTTCCACCTCAGAATGAGCTGAGTATCATCCACATATTGGTAACTCTCAAACCCAAAGAGAATGGCCCCCTGGGGGCCCACACACATAAGTGGAGATCTCCTGGAGACCAATCCTCCCCACTCCACTCGTTGACCGTGATTTTGGAGAAAATAAAACGCCCAATTTAAGGTCATCCCTCTAACCCCAGCAACCGTGAGGCAGTGGGTCAAAAGATTGTAATCGACTGTATCAAATACTGCCGTGAGATCCAATAACATGAGCACCACCGATCCGTCTTGGTCAAGCTGGCAGCAAAGCTGGTCTGTGATGGCGACCAGCACAGTCTCCGTCCCGTGCCCCAAGCGGAAACCGGACTGGAAGGGATCTAATCTGGCTATGTCATCTAGGAACTGCTTCAACTGCTCTGCCACTGCCCTCTCAATCACCTTGCCCAAGAATGAGAGAGAGGGGGGGGAGGCTTCCTTAGGCCTCTCCTCCAGAGAGGGCTCCACAGGGAACTCGCTGTCCCAGCAGCACTTTGTGTGGCATGGGCATGGAAGGAGCCTCTGTGCTCCCTCCCAGGGCATGATCGCAATTGAGATTTTTCTCTCTATGTGTTTTTCACATTTCTTCTCAGCCACTAAGAGGCCTGGCTGATTATGTCCGTTCTCCTCCACTCTTGCGGCACATGCTGGTTGGGACTTTAATTCCCCAAACCCTCTCTTTTTTAAAAAAATGTTTGGTTAAAAACTTTTAAAAGTTTACAAAAGTCAGTGAATTTGTGAATCATTCACAAACCTCACAGACTTGCATTAGTAAATATGGCCTTAAAATGACCTAAAAATGATGGAGAAACGAGCCTCTAAAGTTTCTCCATTGGCACCAATGGACCAAATCTTACTGGAATGAAAGTGGCACACACACACCCTTCCCAATTTTAGGAATTTCCCAGAAAATGGAATTTGGGTCGGGGGGGGGGGGGGAGCTGAAAACAGAACCAAAAACTGTACAGTTTTGGGGTGTCGTGCACACCCCTAGCATCTAGTGAACATTTAAGCTCTATTTTTTCTAATACCCATTCATTTTTTTGTCCACAGTATCCATAGAACTCTCCTCAAGCATATTTGAAATGAGTTGACTTTTTTCCTTTCAAGCATCTTCACTGTCCAGCCTTCACATACAGAAAAATCAAAAATATGATGGATTGGACAAACCTGACTTTAGTATTCAATTATTTATCTTTACCACTGAGGGATAAAACAGTTGTAGATAGCTAAGTCGGAGGTTATCTGTGCATAGATCTCATTGTCAAATTCAGCCAGCCAAGTATTGAGTTAGGTGTGAGATTCTTCAAACTCTGGAATATTATTTGAGACAATTATTTGACTTGAGCACTTAAAAGCAAAAACATCTGAGCAGGAAAGGTTTCAAGCTTTTCATTCTTAATGGGCAAGTAAAATTCTCTGTGGCAACTGTAGACATGGGTGATTTTTCTGCTCCAAACTCCTTGGGTGAGAGAAACAGGAAAGGAAAAAGCCAAATCATATACATTTATTTATTTATTTATTTACAGAGTTTATATTCCACCTTTCTCACCCCTGGAGGAACTAATAATAACATCTACCGTCAAATATTGTACAGCCCACACACTACCAAAAAGTTTCCTTCTATTGGAAGCGAACAATGAGGCTTTCAGAAACCATGTGTCTGCAAATGCATATTGTTAATCATTGGGTCATTAACCTTAGCAATGTCAATGTGTTCTCACTAGACAAATCAACTAAATGGATGCCTGGGGTAATAGTTAGAACATTTCACAAAGATGAACATATTAATGCATTATTTGGTTCTAAATGCAGTGTGAAGGATTTTGGCTTAAAAAAACTTATGTACAATTCAGACAAAGACACATAGAAAGAATTGCGATGGGGCCTATTCATTTTTTAAAAAAATATTTGCCATATTTCTATCCCATCACTTCTCAACCCCTGAAGGGGGACTCAGGACAGCTTACAGTGGGCCCCATTATGAGGCTCTAAGGGATTTGGAGCCTGTCAGCGACTCTGTAGTGCAGGTGGACTCATGGAACACCAAATTGTCCAACACACTCGACGAAATCACCCCCAGATGCCCTCTCCAACCCTGTAGAAATCGATCTCCTTGGTTTACCAAGGAATTACGTTCAATGAAGTGGGTGAAGAGACAGCTAAAGGACGTGTGGAGATAGCTCTGTGACGAAGCATCGAGATCGGCTTATAGGACATTTATGGAGTCCTATGAGCATGCTATTACTGAAGCTAAAAATTGTACTATACTTCCTTGATAGAGAGAAGGGATGGAGGAGTTTGCCATGGAAGAAAGAAGAGGAGGAGGAGCCTCCAGAAGGCACCCACTCTTGCCTGATTTGTGAGGCTTATCATAACTTACAGTTCTCACCTCAGGTAGAATGCCACTCAGCCCCATCATCCCCATTATCCAAAAGATCTGGCTGCTCATGATCCATTCCAGTTAAGGCTTCAGCTGGGTCCTGCCTGGTATGTTTTCAGCAATCTGCCTGCCAGATCGCTGAATTTTCCCAAATCCTGAATTGCTAAACAGATTCCGGAAAACTCCTGCTAGATGCCAAGAAGACTGAGGCTGTTGTACTTAGGACACGTTGTGAGATGCAATGGCTCATTGGAAAATGCAAAAAATGTTTGGCATAGTGAATGACAGCATGAAAAAAGGAAGAACTGTTCTAACCAAGGAAATAACTATTGCCCAAGTTTTGCAGTACCTTAACAGGACAATTGATGAATAAGGTTACATCTACACTACAGAATAAATGCATCACTTTAACTGCAATGACTCAATGCTATAGAATCATGGGAGTCATTTTTTTTAGACTTCTCAGTGAAATAATGCTGGTGCCTCAACAAACTACATTTCCCAGGATTCCATAGCACTGAGCTGTGGCAGCTAAAGTTCTGTCAAACTGCATTCATTCTACCATGTTGGTGCACCTTGGGTCTCTTAAAGCTCTCTGATTTATAGAGTCAACATGGTTCGACATTGGATGGACAGTTAATAATAACAACAACAAGAACAACAACAACAAATTGCTTTATATGGACTACCTTTGTGTTGGATCCAAAAGTTGCCTCTGGTTCACAATTTGTTATTGCGTAGTGCTGCCTAGAATGCCTAGCTGTAATGCATTGCGTCACAGTAGAACTAACTGCACTGTTAGCCCATTCGCTATTGAGCCATGTTCAAGGTCTTATTGCAAGTCATACCTGTGGTGTCACCCAACTCATAGACCATGATTCCCTCCTGGTATTCAGAAGGAAACAACTACAGGGATATCTGATAACAACAGGTTTTCTTTCACCTGTTGTATTCTATGATGAATCACATACGGCCCATATTTCAGTTGGCCCATCCATAATAGAACCCATGTTTAAAAATGTAGTCAAGTGATTGTCCTCTGAAAATCTAAACTGGTGTCTTAACTCATGACTACAAATTTAATATGAATGGAAAAATGGAAGGAGAGCTGCTCACACCAAAGGCCCACCTGATCCTTGAGTCCCTTCACAAATGGGGTAACCAATTGCATCTTGGAAGTTGGCTGTATGCACTTGTGAAAAACAGCATCCTTGTTCTTTTTATGACTGATGTTTGGACACAAATCACAACTAAATGTACGATAAATGGATAATCAATTAATCAGTTCCGTTGCCATGAGGACAAATAAATTGCTTGGCATTGGCTAGTCCAGTTGACAGAGAACGATGCAGTTAGAACCCATTCTACATATGGTGAAATGTGTTCTCTCTGCATTAAATTATACATAAAAAGAAGAATGTGATGTGAGGCAAGAAGCACTGCCAAGGAGTATTAAGAAAAATGTCCTGCTAGCTTTGGGCAAATTGCTTCATCTCATCCATGGGTGACCTGTAAGGAGCTGTGCTTGGTTTTCTAGCTTAGTTATGCATTAGCTGTTTAAAGTGGCTCATAGCTGCACAGATTGAAAATGGCAAGCAAGGCAGATTGTCAGATTCTCTCATTGCATTCTTAAAAGAGAGGAGGCATTTTCAGTCTGTGAATGTGTGGGGGAAAGAGGCAGAATGAAGAGGGCAGACTACACTTTCACCCTGCCCAGATTGGGTTTAGCTCTGGTGCAAGGCAAAGGACATTCTCCTGCCATCTACACAGCAGAGATCTGTCTTCATTTGTTGGGAAGAGAGATTGAGGTAATAAACTAATGACTGCCCAGGAAAGTCGGGGAGGGACCTAGAAGCAATTAGAAGAGAGATATTGAAAGAGAGAGAGAGAGAAAGGAGGGGGGATGCACCACTCCATTCAGGCATAAGAAACTGCAAGGAAGAATAGGAAAAATTCTAGGCAGAAAGAGATTTGATGCATACAGTCAAATCATAGGGTTGCCATGAGTTGGAGTCAAGACTTCAACTTGACTCCAACTCATCGTAACCCTTTTATAAGTTTTTATTGGTAAGATTTATTTGTTATTGCTTTCATTTAAGGGTGAGAGTATATGATTCACTTCTGCTCATCCATCGGGTATCGACAGCTGATCATTTAAGAACATAAGAACATAAGAAGAGCCATGCTGAATCGGACCTCAGCCCATCTAGTCCAGCATTCTGTATCACACAGTGGCCCACCAGTTGTACACTGGGATCTCGAGCAGAAGGGAGGGCAAAACCCTGACCTGCTCCCGACCCCCACAACCAGTACCCAGGAAATCCTGCCTACCTCAACCAACTCCGAGGTGGCACTTGAATGTCCTTTTCAGTAACTACCGATACACTTGGTATCCATGAATCTGTCTAATCCTGCCTTGAAGTTGTTCAGGCTGACAGCTGTCACAACCTCTTCTGGAAATGAGTTCCATAACCCAATGACCCTCTGGGTGAAGAAATATTTCCCTTTATTAGTCCTAATTTTCCTACCTTGGAGCTTCAGGGAGTGCCCTCTAGTCCTAGTGTTTTGTGACAAAGAATATATTTTTCTTTATTCACCTTTTCTATCCCATGCATGATTTTATACACTTCGATCAAGTCACCTCTTAAACGCCGTCTTTCAAGGCTGAAAAGACCAAGGCGTTGCAACCGTTTCATAAGGGAGCCGCTCCATCCCTTGGATCATTCTTGTTGCCCTTTTCTGTACCTTTTCCAGTTCCGTTATATCCTTCTTAAGGTGCGGAGACCAGAATTGTACACAGTACTCCAAATGTGGCCTTACCATCGATTTGTAGAGAGGTAATACAACATTTCTATTTGAGCCCTGGTTTCCCAAAGTCCTATCAGGCCTGTGTAACCTGTGGTCCGCCAGGTGTTTTGGACTTCAGAATTCCTGACCATTGGACAAACTGGTTAGAGCTTCTGGGAGTTGGAGTACCAAACATTTGGAGGACCACAGGTTATGCAGGCCTATCCTAGATCAACACTCAAACCAATACACTATGTTTTCAGTCAGTTAAAATATTATGTGTCTTCAAGTCACCTGTTAAGTTGTAGCGACACATGAATTTCATAGTTTTCTTAGGCAAGGAATACTCAGATGTGGTCCTGCCCATTCTTTCCATTGAAAGATAGCCTAACATTTGAAAATTTCTATTTTGATTTCCAGTTTGAATTTTCTTTGTCTTGGCATTTTATAACCTTTTATTCTTAACATGTGCATGTTTTTGTATAATTGACTGAATATTTGCAACTTTCTTGACTGAGTTAAAATGTATTTGTGGGTATTTTTCTCCAGTTATGCATTCCTGAGCTGCTCATGTTTCAAAATACAAACATCACTTTTTGTGGACTTGAATTTTTGAGAATGCCACCAAGGGCTACAGGTGGTCAACCTGTGATCTTTCAAAACAATAACTTTTTCTCCTTTCTCTTCCCATGCTGCAGAGCTGTGGAGAGCTAAAGGGAAAAAAGTATTGATCTAGAATATAAAGAATACCCTATTTCTCATCCTCTTGAGAAGGTACCCCAACACCATGAAACACTCCATTGGAAAAAGTCATTTTCCACAAGAAGAGGAGGTGGTGGTGAAGGAGGAGGAGGAAAAAGAGGAGGAGGAGGAAAAAAGTGAGTTGCTTTGCAGAACATTTAAATCTGACTTCTAGTTTTTTTTGAACTATTTCCTGTTCTTTAGACCACCAGCGTAGTAGCCATACTGTATAAAACCCATTCAATCTTTGCAAATGTGGTTTTCTTTGAGCAATTATCAGAACAGACACTCTCACAGGGGTACAAGGTAATGAAACCAAAGAGTCATTTCCATTTCAAGGAACTGTCAAAATTGTATTTACCGCTGAGACCACAACAACTCTGAAGCAGCTGCTATGTTCTTTTGGGTAAATAATCTGTGTTAAAATATGTATAAACGTTTATATGTGTTTTCCTTTGAGACTCTAGTTGCTATGAGGCTGACATTCCCATCCCCCCTCCACTCCCCACTCCCCTTCTATTCTATCACATACATAATGCATGTTTTATTTGAAAAAGCTTCCTACATCTATAAAGTGAGAATGAGAAGGAAATATAGGGAGGACTTAGGAATTCTCTTGCTATTCTAGGAGAATGAAACTGCAATGGATCCTTGAGCATGCTGTTATACAATAGTAGTTAAACATGTAAAAGCCTTTTTGCAACTATGATACTAATGGTTTGCACTAGTATCCTTGAATCTGGGGATAGACCCCATGTAGACAATTTAAACCATGTAGCTCCATTTAAGAATGAATAAATGAAGGCAGGGGATTGGGGAAGGAGAATGGAAGAGGGACATTCCAGGGTAACTTCACAAACTGCACAACTCCAGATTTTATACTACCGCACACCATTTATTTGATGTCATTCTATTTATGCCATAACGACTTTACCTCCCATGCTCATATAGGGATCATAAACCATGGACCTACTCCATGCCACATGGTTGGCTTTAGTATATGTGGAGTTCCATAAGAAATGTTCATTAACTGGTTGTATATTGATCAAAGGAACTGAAGATGTTGGCTTAAGTCACCATATTTCAGTTTCCCATTTATTTGTTTTCTCCTCAACTTCCTTCTCAACAACCTTCCTATTTTCTTGTATAACCCATCTTATGGCAATACAATTTGGACACAACGAAAAATCAGCAAATCAATATGTATTTATTAGGCAATAGTTATGCATTTATTGGGTTGTTGTGTGTTTTTTGGGCTATATGGCCATGTTCTAGAAGCATTGTCTCCTGACGTTTCATCTGCATCTATGGCAAGCATCCTCAGAGGTTGTGAGGTCAGACCTCAGAACCTCAGAGATGCTTGCCATAGATGCAGGTGAAACGTCAGGAGACAATGCTTCTAGAACATGGCCATATAGCCCAAAAAACCTACAACATCCCACTGATTCCAGCCATGAAAGCCTTCGACAATACATATGCATTTATAATAATAATAATAATAATAATCTTTATTTATAAGTTGCTTCCCTCTCCCCAACGGGGACTCGGATCGGCTTACATGGGGCCGTGCCCAAACCACAAATCACAAAATATCAGGCATCAAAAAAAAACAACCAATAAACACAATAAAACCAGTAAACACAGTAAAATGAATACATCTAACAAAACACTATAACAAATGCATCTAAAACAGAAGGAAAAAAGAAGACAAGAGGGCGGGCCACATGTACATATAAAATGTTTAAAAACTGGGGGAGATAAATGGAGTAGGGCCAAAACGTGAAGAGTCGCAAAGGGGAAGGAAATCCAAAAAATTTATTGCCAGGGGAGAAGTATTTGTAGATTTTTCTTGCATTGGATGTTATCCATAATCAAACATTCCTGGTCCTCTTCTTATTCCCTGTGCCAAATGTTAGATAGTAGGGTTCCTGGGACAGGGAATTATTCTTTCAGGTCATTGTACAACTATGTATGCTGAAGATCACACAAAAATAATGGAATATTGAGAATGGGCAGAGGCAGACTTCTGCAGGTTGGCTCAAATATCACCTTGATTTCTGTACAGAGCTTAGCAAGTTCCTTTTTGGGATTAGTGCTCCCAGAATCCTTCAAAGAGCTTGGTCATGAGAAATGAAAAAAGAACAGAGAAAATTTGAGGTCTGGTATTGATTTTGATTCCAAATGACAGTCAAGAAAAATAATGGAGGACGTAGCCTGAAAAACCTACAGCTAAGGTTTTGATGTTAATTTTTTTTTACTGGGATGGTCCAAATAACAATCTTGCAGTGGTGTTGGATCTGCTGTGCAATTCAAGGAACGTTTTCATTCTTCCCTTCTTGAAATGCAGTTCACAGTTACAGACATATCCTCACATCCTACGGGAGGTGTCTAATTGAATTTCTTGTTAATAATGAATAGCACATTAAATATTCATTGTTTCATTATTGATAAAACCATCATGAGAGGGCACAGCCCTGGCAACATAAAGAGAGACAACGTAACTCTCTTGGCACATACAGTGTCAGAGCCATTTCGGCTGGTTCTATATTGTTCAGAGAAGCAGTAGGAGAGCAGGCTTCTCCTGCATTCATAATAGCGATGGAAAGAATATTTGAAAAAATTCTAAAACAATATAGTCAAAAGTATCAGAAGATCATGTTGTGAACCAATTTGGACTAATTCTGTGCAAAATTCACCCATGCTTTTTGTATGTGCAGAAAACTTCATTTTTTCACAGAAAATTTCTAGGCAAAAGGAAGATATTTTGTAAATAAAATAGCATTTTCTGACTGGAGTATTTCTGTGCAGAAATACTGTTTCCTATATGTAAAGTGTTGTTCCCTGTACAGAACCTATCACAGAATTTTCTGAGACTAAGAGTGTGACTCATCCAAAGTCACCCACTGGGTCACCAAGTTCACCATGGCTGAGCAGGGAATCAAATTCAGGTCTCCAGAGGAAGAGTACAGTGCTCAAACAACTACAATCAGTGGGAAGTCAAAACCTATGAAGGCCAGATTATGGAGCTGGGATATTTACCTTGGAAAAAAGAGAGTAAAGAGATGGCACGAAAGTCATGTTTAAATATTTGAAAGGATGTCGCACTGGTGAAAGCTTGTTTTCTGTTGCTCTGGAGAATAGGACATGAAGCAATTTATTCAAATTGCAGGAAAAGAGATTCCACCTAAACATTAGGGGGGTTGGAGTTCTATTGGTAAGAGTCATTTGAATACACAACCTTGGTATGTAAGAGAGTCTCCTTTTCTGAAAGCTTTCTACAGAAGCTGGATGGCCACCTATATGCTTTGATTGTGTATTCCTTCATGGTAGAATGGGTTGAATTGGATGGTCTTTTTGGTCTCTTCCAAATCTATGATTGTGTGATTCTACATCATTATCATAGGTGATCACTCGTGGCAGAGTATAATTGTCTTCCAAATGTAGCTAATCAGAAGAGCTGTTCAACAGTGAAACTCTCTGCCTCGGAATGTAGTGGAGGCTCCTTCTTTAGAGGCTTTTAAACAGGGGGCAGATGGTTATCTGCCAGGGGTACTTTGTGTATTCTTGCATGGCAGAGGGTTGGACTTGATGGCCCATGTGTTCTCTTCGAACTCTATGATTCTGTGATTGTATGAAAGAGTCTTAGTAGTGGATCCATAAGTGACTATTCTGGATCCAAGTGGTCTTTCACATTGAGGATATACATTCCTGGTGGAAGATGGTCACAAGGGTTTGCTTGATGTGCCTTCTTCTGAACATGTTTCTTCCTTTTGGCCTTTAATTGTGCCATAGCACCTGTTGGTAATAGTCGACCTCCAGTTACAATGTTTCCCAGTTCATGATGCATATACCAGATTTTTTAAGGGTAACTTAAGTCCATGTTAAAACCTTTTTAACATGATTCATTCAGTTTTCTGCTCTTGAGTTGAGAATAAGGTTACTGCTTTGGGACAATGTGGCTGCTACCAGTCCAGCAAAATTGATGACAGAGAATCATCACTTCAGTGCTGGTGGTCTTTGCTTCTTCCGGAATGCAGATATTTGTCTGCCTGTCTTTCCAAAAGTTTTGCAGGATTTTTGAAGGCAACACAGATGGAATATTTTCCAAAGTCATTTGTAGATTGTTCATGTTTTGCAGGTGTACAATAGGGTGAATTTTACACCATGCTGGCTCTGTATTATATATTAGAGTGTTCCCTCATTTATTGCTGGGATTAGATTCCAGGAAAAACAGAACACTTAAAAACATCATTAAAACATGCAACAACAATAAGTGAAAAACTGTGATATAAGGATACTCTATTTATTTTAATATTTATACATTATTATAGTAGTTATACACTATTTTAAGTCTTTATAAACTTAAAATAAAGTGAAGATTCCAGGAAAAGTGAAAAACTGTTCAAGGCTGGAATTTTAATATTTATACATTATTATAGTAGGAGGGAGGACTGAGGAAGGAAAGGGCCTGGAAAAAGGGGAGGACTGAGTGGCCTTGGAGCAAAACCCCACAAAACAGTGAAAATACTATGATATATATTTAAAATTAATATTTTTTGAAATCCACGAAACAGCGAGTCCGCAATAAGCAAACCACGAAGTAGCAAGGGAACACTGTATATACAAGCAGTTTTCCAAACTTTAGCTCTTTAGAGTATTTGGACTTCTGCTGAGCAAAGATTCTGGGAGTCAAAAACACCTGGAAGAGATGTCAATGTATGTCAATGATCAACCATGCCAATCGTTGGTGCCTAACATCTAACAATGAAATCAAATAGCATAGGATGAAATATGCAAACATCAAATATTCAGAGCACATAGCTCAAGAATGCTGATGAAAAAAGTCAGAGAGTTCTGATTCAAGTCTCCATTTCCATTGCAGTTCTTTTTGCCACAGACAGTAGCCGTATTGGACCAAGAGACTATCTTTTAGAAATTGGATTACACTATCTATATATTTTCCAGAATCTGGTTAGGCAACATTGTAATAAAAAAACAATGGAGGAAATGACAGTGCCTGGAGAAATTGTTAGAAACCGCATTGTTCGCTTAGGAAATTGTATCTTACAGAATTTATACAGCACATACCACATGATTTTGTAAGAGAACAATATTTGTACACAAAGATGCTGTGGGTTGCTAAAAGAGGAATATAAAACTGATGAGATGAAATCTGGGCGAAGAGGTGGAAGGAATTTTGGATACTGAGAAATGTCAAGCCAGCAGAGATTGTGGTAATAAATAATAAATATAGCTTGTTACCTATGAATTGTAATTATTTAAAATGTTTTCAAAAGTAGCTATCTATTTTTGAAAAAAATTAAGTCAATTAATTTGCAAAGTTGTGATTAAGACATTGTGTTTTTTTCATTCATTACTTTCTGGGGTAATTTTGGGAGGGATTTTTTTTATTTATCGCTAAAGTTTATGGAACCATGTATTTAGGGTGAAAAGGCAGTCCCCTGTTCAAATTTCTACTTGCCATATCTCTCCAGGTCTCCCTCCTTCCCTTGCTTCTTCCCTTCTTCCCTCCCTCCCTTTGTTGACTTCCTCTCTTTGTTCCTTCCATCCATCTTGGGAACCAGGGCCCCAGAAAAGGCAGGCTCCTTAGAAGGAGAGAAAGAGAGATGGTGATCTCTTGCATCCCTTCACTCTGATTAAGCATCACCTTCTCATTGGGTGGCTCCTCCTCAGGCATTCCATTCCAGTGACCCCTTCTCTCTCTCTCTCTCTCTCTCTCTCTCTCTCTCTCTCTCTCTCTCAACTTTGCCACACATTTTCTTTATTTCTTTGCAAAGGAAGGCCCTCCACTTGGCCTGCTTGCCCCAGGAGCTCACTGCTGCTGCTGTCATCACCACTGCTGTTGCTGCATGGCTGGACAGGGCAGGCCCTGGAGGCCAAGCATTTGCTTGGCTTAACTCCCTCCCTTCAGTCTCTGCCCCAGCTTCGTCTTGCATTGCCACCCTACATTTTCCAAAAGGCTGCCATTTGCTGTGGCTTCTCCCTTGGAAAGTAGAGGGATAAGCACCCCTGCCACAATCAAAGCCCCCCAGACACATGGCCATGCCACATCTGCTGAAAAATCTCCAGAGACAGAGGCTCCACCAGACTCAGGCAGCACATGCCACTGTATGAAATGACTTGAAGGCACATAACAACAACCATCCTAATTACCTCGACTTTCTCATCAGCCAAAAGCCGGCCCACACTTCCTATTGAAAGACTGGTATTTTTATACTGGTAAAACTTGTTCTTTGTTCTACATATTGTATTGTTTTTTTGTGTTTTTTTCTGCATTACAAATAAGACCTATGCATTGTGCACAGGAACACATTTATGTTTTCTTCAAACTATAGTCTGGATCCCAACAGGATGAAGGACCATGAACATTTGGACACCCCTGCTCTAAAGGCACCATATCCTACCCAATTTTGGAAGCTAAGCAAGGTCAACCATACTTTCTACCTCGTATGTCGAATGTTTTATGAAATGTGGGCAGCACCCACATAAAAAAATTAAGATTCAAAACACTGATCTATGACTTTTCAGAAGAGTTATGAAAATCTCATACGTGGCTCATTGTGGATGCCGCTTCTCTCCCAAAAGACCTGGGTTTGGTTCCCCCAAAGAGCCCCAAGGAGGATTGTGAGACCCAGAGTTGAAGGAGAAGCCCTGCTCTTTCCCCAAAGTGGGTTGCAAGGTGGTGGAGGGAAGAAAGAGAGAGACGCTTGGCTGGATGGCCAGGAAAGGAAGAAGTCCCTATGGCACATGAGAGAGACAAGCAAAGACCTTCACATTGAGGCTTTAACAAGGGCAGCCCCAGTATTCTGAAGCAAACAGAATTCTGGGAAATGTAGTTTAGGGCAGGGCCTTTTGAATTCTCTGCGACAGGGGTCCTCACCTTCCCAAATGACATTTCCAAGAATTATGCTTACCACATTGTGCCTCCTCTTCCCTCTCCTTGATGGGGAAAAGCCTGTGTTCATTCTTTAAAGGGATCTCGATATAAAAGGGGATTGTTTTGAGTTAAATCAACCCTGTGAGGTTGGCAATGTTGAGATGCAGTAACTCCAAAGTTTACCTAGTAGGTTTCCTATTATTATTATTATTATTATTGTTTCAAAGGCTGGATGGGCATCTGTTAGAGTGCTTTGACTTTGCTTTTCCTGCATGGCAGAAAGGGGTTGAACTAGTTTATGTTGGTTAAAATTTCTGAAAAAAATCAGTGGATGTGAAAATCTTTCTGAAAATTGGGGGGGAATGATGTCCTGCTTATGTTGTATCAGGGCTGTCCAACTGCCGGCCCTGCAGGTGTTTTGGACTTCAAATCCCAGAAATCCTAACAGCTGGTAAACTGGCTAGGATTTCTGGGAGTTGAAGTCCAAAACACCTGCAGGGCTGGCAGTTGGACAGCCCTGTGTTGTATCATTAGACATGGAATGTCAAGATTCTATTTATTTATTTCATATCAAAAGCATTGCATACATTAGTATAAAACTGATAAAAATAGAAGGAGCCCAAGCAACTAAATATGTTTTGACCAAAAATGGGAAAGAGTGACTGCATTATCTGTAGCTTTAAACAATTCTTCCTCTGTACACGAGGCAGGGCATTGTGGACAAGCATACAGATGCAGAATTATTTGTTCAGCTCCACAGTCACACAAGGTGGAGGATTCTTTTAAGTAGTTCCATGTTGCTAGGTTGTCTTTTGATCTGCCCACTCCACTTCTGAGTCTGTTCAGGAACTTCAAAGTTGATTAAAAAAGATAGCTCTTGTAGGGTTGGATTTTTTTAAAAAAATGTTGGGTTGCTGTAAGGTTTTGGGGCTTTACGGCTGTGTTCCAGAAGCATTCTTTCCTGACGTTTCACCTGCATCTATGGCAGCCTCACAACCTCTGAGGATGCCTGCCATAGATGTGGGTGAAATGTCACGAGAGAATGCTTATGAAACATGGCCATACAGCTCAAAAACTTTACAACAACCCAGTGATTCCAGCCATGAAAGCCTTTGACTATAAGTACATCAAAAATACTGTTCATAAAAACTTTTTTATATTCCCAAAAATCAGTGGATGTGTGAAACATTCTGAAACATGGGGAGGGGGTTAATACTGGTAAATTTATTCTACAATTGTAGCAATTTACATCCTGATAGCTCTAAAATTGATGGAGAAGGGAGCCCCGGAATCCTCCTCACTTGTGCAATTACATAACAAAAAAGTAACAACAATTTCATTTTTTCATTATAGTTATCATATGGACCCCTACGATATTTTAGACACATATTAGAAACTATTCCCCCTTCCCCCTTCAGGCCTTCTAGTTAGTATTGGATGAAAAACTGCCAACAAATACCAGGTGCTGTAGGCTTTATTTCAGAGAAGGAAACTGGGAAAACCACCTATGAGTATTCCTTGCTTTCAAAAAGCCTATGTAATTCTTGGAGTCACAACAAATTGATAGACAACTTGAAGATGCACACACATCAGCCATGCCCTCCCTTTTTAAACAATAAGGCTTTGATCGTAGCACATGATGTTTAATAAGGATGGAATTCTTTACTAAATTTCTTCTTGAAGAAGCAACAAATAATTTGCCAGTTTCCCCCTATGCAAGAAGGTATTTGAGAACCATAGTTTTTGAAAAGTGTTCACAGTTCAGGACTTAATCTGTACAAAATCTGTACAAAATTGACCTATGATTGTAAAGGATATTTTGAGTGCAGAAAATGCTTTTAAACTGTGACAGTTAAAGTGGGGTCAAACAGCATTAATTCTACAATGTAAATGCAATTTCGTGACTTTTCAGGACATCTTGCTGGATGAGCCTCTTTATTTGGAATATGACCGATGCACTGTACATTTTCCCAAATAATAATAATAATACTGTTTATTTCTATTCCACTCTTCTCACCCCGAAGGGGACTCAGTGCGGATTACAATACACATACGGCACACAATCCCTGTCGGAAGGCATACAATTTTACACATAGACAGTACAATGCAGTTTTTAGAAGGATTTCTTCTTTCCTGGCTTCGTCATACATGGTGTGCGTCACAGGATGTGGATGCTCCATTACAACATCATTGTTGTTATGTCCTTGCCTCATTGCGCCTTTACGTCACAAGGGGGTGCTGTTGTTCCATCCTCATGACAAGAGCCTCTGTTTCCACCACTTCCGCATCTTCCTTCTCCCGGCAGCCGAACTTTTTCAGACGTTGTAAAGTCTATGTAAAAATCCTTCCCCACTTTTCCCTGGTCCCCAAATTGTTGTTTATTCACAGCTGGGCTGTTGAACTGCTTGGGTGGGCAGTGGACAGGGCTCAAATAGCTTGTCGTCCAAGCCAGCTCGGGGATTCAAACTAGCAACCTTCCGATTGCAAGAACAGCTGTGTTACCACTGTGCTAATTCCCCGGCCCCATACAGAGTTTCCTCTTTGTCCTAAAAACGCCAGATCCCATTTGATCTTAAAAGCTAAGCAGGACAAATCCTGCTTAGTACTTAAATACTGCCATGAACACAAGATGCTGTAGGCTACCATTTTAGAGGAAAAATCTAGCAAAACTACAGAGTATTCCCAGCTTAAGAAAACTCTTAAGAAATTTATGGGTTCCCATAAGGAGGCAGGCAACTGAAAAGTTTATATACACATCAGCAAACTTAGATCTGATTCATCATTTTTTGTTTTCTCAAAACTTTGGAGTCCTACTATGAGGACAAAAGAAGATTCTAAGACATAGAGTGGGGCCCCCAAACTGAGTCCCGCCAAGGTCTTTTCCCGACCCCCACCACCATCATATGGGGGCATGCATGCTTGGTGACAGCAAGCACAAGCAAATGGCAGCAGCAAAGAGAAGTGAGTGGCGGTTGGGTGGTAGTGGTGGCAGTGAGTGTGTCTGCACGGTGGTCCATTTACACATGCATGGCCAACATATGGCATATGAACACCTGATGCACGCATGCACACCCAATACACAGAATGGACCTACTACACACAATTAAAAAGTTTGGGGACCCCTGACATAGGGTGCATCTACACTTTAAATTAATGCATTTTGACACCACTTAGATTTCTATGGCTCCTTGTAATAGAATCATGGGAGTTACAGTTTTGCAAGTTCTTAAGCCTTCTCTTCCAAAGAGCACTGGTACCTCACCAAACTAAAATTCCCATGATTCCACAGCATTGAGCCATGCCAGTTCCATTGTTTACTTTACTTTATTCAAATAGCTATGAAACAGCTTTATTCTATATCAGGGCTGTCCAACTGGTGGTCCGGGGCCGTCTGACGGCCCCCCAGCCTGTTGGGACACGGCCCTCGCTATGCCCTCGGCCGCCATTTTAATTTTTTTTTAAAAATCTATTTTTTAAAAAAATGGCAGCTGGGGGAGGGGAGGCGGGGCAGGAGGAGGAAGTGCGCTGGCTCTCCTCCTTCGCCTCTTCCCTCCTTCCCCTCCCTGCACCGCGGCTCGCGATTGGAGCCGCGGCACGTCCGCTGGGAGGAGGAGGGGCGCGAAGGAGGAAGTCAGCTGGCTGCCTTCTTCCTCCTTCACCCTCCCTCCTTCCCCTCCCCGCGCCGGCGCTCGGGATCGGGGCTAGGGCGCGGGAAAGAGGGGACGAAGGAGAAGGCAATCAGCTGATTGGCTCCTCCTTTCTCTTTCCCAGCGCGCGCGGGGATCCTGGGCACCGGCGCGCGCACGGGAAAGAGGGAGAAAGGAGAAGGCAGTCAGCTGATAGCCTTCTCTGTTCTCTCTCTTTCCCCGCGCCCGCGGGGATCCTGGGCACCGGCGCGCATGCGGGAAAGAGGGAGAAAGGAGAAGGCAGTCAGCTGATTGCCTTCTCCTTTCTCTCTTTCCCTGCGCGCCTGGATCCTGGGCGACGGCGCGCGTGGGGAAAGAGGGAGAAAGGAGAAGGCAGTCAGCTGATTGCCTTCTCCTTTCTCCCTCTTCCCGCAGCGGGATCCTGGGCGCCGGCGTGCGCGCGGGGAAAGAGGGACAAAGGAGAAGGCAGCGCCGGTGGAAGAGGAGGAGGAGGAGGGAGAACTCTCCCTCCTCCTCCTCCTTTTTGCCCGGCGCCGCAGCGCACGGGACACCGGCTGCGTCGGGAAGGCGGGAGGGTGCGAGGAGGTGGGCCTTCTCCTTCCCGGCACCGCTGGTGTCCCATGCGCCGCGGCGCTGGAGAAAGAGGAGGAGGGAGAATGACAGCTCAGGAGGGGGCTGGGGCGGGGTGGGGCTGGGGGAGGGGCCTGGGGTGGGGCCTGGGGGCGGGGCCGAACGGCCCCCCAGGTCATCAGTGACCTCAAGTCCGGCCCTTGGCCGGTTAGAAGTTGGACGGCACTGTTCTATATGGCTCAAAGGCATGGATATTAGGGCTGTGCAAACCTTAGTTTGTAATTCATTTTTTGGATCTAATTTGTTAAATTCATACATACGAAGTGATATTAAGAAATGGGAGGAGCAGCCATGCAACACCCCCCCCCCCCATAAGATTCAAAACACCGACCTATAACTTTCAGATGAGTTATGTAAGCCTTGTATATGGCTTCAGGTCTCAATTGTGGGTGCTGCTTCTCCCCCAAAAGATCTGGGTTTGGTTCCCCCAAAAGGCCCCAAGGAGGAGAAAGTAAAAGGAGTGGAGGACGAAGCTCAGCCTTTTCCCAAAGGGGTCAGCAAGGTGGGTTGCCTGGCTGGACATGGAATAAGCCCTTCCACACATGGCTGGCCCACAGAGAGAGGCAGAGATCACGTATACATTGAGGCTTTAACATGAAAAGCAAGCAGAATTCTTGAAAATGCAGAGGGGGCATTTTGAATTCTCTGGTGCAACTGGACTGGAAGCAATGCAACACCTGTGTTTTAAAAGTAACTTCTCCAACTTGGGAGTTGAATTAATCCTCTGAGGTAGGCAAAGTTGAGAGGCAGTAACTCCAAAGCATACCTAGCAGGTTTCCTATTATACTTATACTTATTATTATTATTATTATTATTATTATTATTTCAAAGGCTGGATTGGCATCTGTTGGGGGTGGCTTGACTGGGTTTTTTTCTACCTGGCAGAATAAAGAGGGTTTGACTCCTACCTTTGTGCAATTACCTACTGAAAAGTAAGGAAGAATTTGTTATATTGTATAGTTATGATACAAAACCCTAACAATATTTTAGAAACCCTTTGCAAACTATTTTCTCTCCCCCCCCAATTTAGTAATTTATTTAAACACCTTTTTCTTGATTGCACAAGCCTAATGAATACAGTGTAGAATTAAGGCAGTGAACCCTTAATGGAATGAAAATAAACATGAAAAATGTCACATTCCCAAAGAAAAATGCCACAAATCTCAAAAGTTAAGTTAAAAATGGAATAGGGTTTTTCTTTTTCAGATCCTGATCTACAACAGTGAATGCCATGTGGAGTCATTTTTGGTCTATTTTTTCCTCTTTTCATATGACAAATAGCATAGCTTTCTCCAATTATTTCTATGCTAATCTCCCCCACACCTCGTTTTCTATTTAGTTGCCTTCTTCAATGACAATTTGCCAAGCATTTGTCTAATTCCACCCATTCAACATTTTATGCCCCTCAATAAAATATCCCCACAGGGTTGTGTTCAACAAGAACTCAGAAGTGCAATGTAAGGTCAGTTTTCATGTAAGTTACAAAGGAGAAGAAAAACCATTTTCTCTGTGGGGACATAACTCAGCTCGCAAGAGAACATGGAAACAGATATCCAAGTAGATAAAGAGATGAGAAACAACGGATTTTCCTGACATTTCACTAAGGAGACTGAAGAGTTTTGGGAGAGAAACTGGAAGTGTGCAAAACAGAGAGAGAAGGAAGACAAAAATGAAGGGAATTATTCACACCAAGATGTCTATATGGTATTTGGTTTTAATTTGGTTCTTTCTGTTTCTATTGTAGTGTTCTTCAAGTTGCTATGACCTCTCTACTCCCATAGAGAATGTGTAGTCTAGCCATGTGTATCTCATGAGTGTCTGTCTGTGTTGAGCTGAGATTTGGGAGAGACCCACAACCCACTAAATTCAGTGGGTGATCTTGGGATAATTATTCTCCTTTAGGCAGACCTACAGTATGTACATTGCAAGAGTACTGAAAATTAAAACTAGGATAAAGAGCCCTGTGTGCATGCTGCCTTAGGCTGTGTCTGTACTGAGTAAAATAATCTGGAATAGTCTGCATCAGAGAACATAGTCTTCCTTGGGGTTCCCACTGCTATTTCAAGTTAGAAGTAGTTCCCAGTAGAACTGTGCTGGCGATATCATTTTTGAGCATGGAGCTATGTGGTCATCAGAAGCAACATCACTAGCAAGGCTCTGCTAGGGATCCGTTTCTCGCAGGAAAAATAGTGGTAGATCTTTTTGGCATGTTGATACTGGATTACCCTGATCCAGCTGTCCCCATGTCAAAAACCCTGTAATTCACTCTGGAGTTTCCTGGAAGCTCCAGAGTAAAATGTGTTTCCTCTTTTGATGAATTAAAGGCTGGAAGAAGATTCATATGTCACGTGGACTGCTTGCAGCATGTTTCATTTGGCTCATATACACATGAGGTGAGTATGTTTTATTTGAGGTTAGATTCACTGGAAAAAAGTCAGTACAGGATGCAAACATTACTAAGGAAGGAAGAAATTTAGTAGGAAATCCTATCTGCATCTTCATGGAAATGTCTAACTATTGTGAAAACTTTTTCCAAGACTAAGGACTTCTTCCTTTTAGCATGCTGGAGAGATGAAGCTTGGACAGTCTGCCTGAACCCATAATGACGCAGGGCCACTTCTGGCAGAGCTCAGTTCTGGTTCTGTCCCAGCAGTGTACTAAAAGGAAGAAAAAATGATACATGTGACTACCCATATCCTCATTGAAGAAGTCAGAGGAATCTGGGAAACATTGGGGGGGGGGGCGACCCATGACAAATCATGAGAAAGCTGGGTGCTGCCCCATGGTTTCCCTTGCTGCCCTACAGTTTCCTCTGCTGTCCCCCGGCTTCTGGATCTCCATCTGATGAGGTCCAAAGTAAGATACCTGAATCATATTGGTTAGTTCCAATTAGAGTACAACCTTTGAATCAAAGGTTGTGTGGTTTGTCAACATATTTCATCTTGCTGGGTGTCTGTCAGACCCCACCCTGGTTCCCTGGCCAAGCAAGACCGAAGCCATGTTGATTCCAAGACATCAGTTAGGCCTGAGAGCACATCTCTGCAAAAGCCTCTGTGTCAACTAACGGTCAAGGGCAAGCGCAGCGTTTCCTCTTCCCAGGCCGATAAGAAGAGCTGGTACGGCAAGGCTGTGTTGTCCTCCCGGTTCCCAGGTGCAAGTGTTAATGAGCGGACATTCTTTCCCTCCTCAGAGGGCAAGGGAGGGCCAGGCCCACAGACTATCCATGGGAAAGAGTTACGATGCAGTGAGCGTCTTCAAGAGAGAAACCAGGGAAAACCAATTTAAGATGCTTCCCAGTGGCACTCGGGATCTCGTGCCAATGTTAAGCTTTCCTCGCCAAGTCCATGTACTCTTGTTCCAGTCCTTGGGCCTCCAAGTCCTTGTACTCAAGTATTTGCCAAGCCTTTGTTGCCAGAAACTTATCCAGGATTTAGCCCATTGGGGCATCAGGACTATTTCTTTTTCTCATTGAACCTTTTCTACATTTTGGACTATTGCATTGCAACACTAGATGCTGAAAGCATCAAAGGACTATATTTTTATCTCTTTTCTTCTTTTCACTTATTCTAAATAAAGCATTTAATCACGGCTGGTCTAAAGTGTTTTACTGAGGGATCCTTCAGGTCTAAGGTGCAACAGTGTCTGGAAATTATTTGTAACCTATGGTGACCATAACAAGACTCACTCACAGGGTTTTCTTGGCTAGAATTCTTCAGAGAAGGTTTGCAATTCTTCTTAAGATCAGAAAGGTGATGTGGAAAAAGTCCCCCAGTGAGTTTCCATGGCTGAGTGGAGATTTGAATCCTGGTTTTTCAGAATCTTAGGTCTGCTCTGAAACCACTATGCCATAATGGATTACTAATTCCTATGTAATTCCAATTAATTCAATGGTTGACTGTACTTTGACTGGAGGAGATTGTTAGCTCATACCAGCATAGACCTGTTGAACCGAAAGATGATTAATGGCTCAGAATTGATTCGATGGGTATACCCTAGTTATTGGCAGAATTCAGGTCCAATAATGTATTTATTTTCTTCATAAATCACCCAATTAATGTATGGAATCCTTATCTAAGATACCTAATGGCAAATATTAGTCTTGCTGGCTCTAGGAAAGGCAAGTATCAATATGTAGAGGCATATTGATGGGGAACAATAAATGGTGAGAGCTGTTGTCTGAACATTTCCCAGAAGTCATTGGGGTTGAGATTGAGGATGCTGGATCATATATAATATGATGATGATGATGATGATGATAATAAACTTTATTTGTATCCCACACCCATCTCCCCAATAGGGACTCGGGGTGACTCACATGGGGCCAAGCCCAAACAGCAACAACAGATTATAACAAAATAAAATCAAATACATCAACAATGAACACAATAAAAATACATACATACAAATAAAAAACAATGTATAACTAGCTATCTAAAAACACAGGGCGGGCCACAGGCACAAATATAAAGTGTTAAAAACTCAGAGTGAGGTAAGTGAAATAGTATTCTTTACATGGGGAGGGGGATAACTCCACAAATGGGGCATTGAAGAGAGCAATGGTAAAGATTAGATAATTACTCTCCAAAGGCACAGCAGAAAAGCCAGGTTTTCAGGTGTTTTTTGAAGGTCTGCAAGGTGGGGGCTTTCTTAATCTCTCCAGGCAGGGAATTCCAGAGTCAGGGGGCCACAGCGGAAAAGGCCCTAACCCTTGTGCCCACCAACTGAGTCTGTGAGACTGGCAAGGGCGACAGAAGGACCTCCCCCAAAGAGCGGAGGGTTCGAGCTGGTTCATGGAGGAAGATCCGGTCACGAAGGTAGGTGGGTCCCGAACCGTTTAGGGCTTTATAGGTGATTACCTGCACCTTGAATTGGGACCAGAAAATAAATGGCAGCCAGTGCAGCTCTTTAATCAGGGGGGTTGACCGCTCCCTCCAGTTAGCTATTATTATTTATTAACTTCGATTTATTAATCTGGCTGCTGATCACTGGACAAGCTGAAGTTTCCGGGCCGTTTTCAAGGGTAGCCCCATGTAGTGTATTGCAGTAATCCAATCTAGAGGTAACCAAGGCGTGGACCACTATGGTCAAGTCAGACTTCACTAGGTATGGTCGCAGTTGGCGCACAAGTTTTAAGTGTGCGAAGGCCCTCCCGGCCACCACGAACACCTGAGCATCAAGTGTCGGTGCTGAATCCAGGAGGACCCCCAAACTGCAGACCTGTGACTTCAGGGGGAGTGTAACCCCATCCAGCACAGGTTACCACCTGTTAATATGGCCTTTGATCCAATCTAACAAAATTCTCCTTTTTCCATTTGCATCAGCTTTATGTTTATTGGCTCATGTTTTCCATTTCCTGCTGTCCCTTCACTGATTAGTCTCTCTAGCTCGGGAACTATTTGAGAACAGAGAGAAAAGATGAAGGACATTAGACTTTCAGGCAATTCTACTCATCCTTTTCAGTGAAAGAAAAACAATTCATTTCTCAAGTACTTGCAGACCTATTGACCCTATATACTTAAGAAATAGATCTTTCCAAAATAAGTTCAGCATGAGGTGAAATCATGCAACCAATATTTTATTTACTACAGGTGCCAATATCAAGAACAACAAGCAAGCACTAAGTAATTGCTGGAACTGAAAAAAATCAGCAATAAGTTCAAAGATAGGAATAAATTCCAGTTGTGAATGATTCCATTTTTGATGCCTTGTGAGAGGCATGGTTATTATGCTGCCTTGCTTTCATCAACTTGGCTTTAGTGTATGAAAAAAGGGGGACAAACAAAAGAAAGAGAAACACTGACACATACATTTTCACATAAACAATGCTCACAATTGTCTCATCTCCATGCTTTTAATTGAACAGTACTCCAATTAAGTAGTGAATGAATTGCCTCAGGTGAGCAAATCTGAGACTGCAAAATGTAATTAACTGAAGAAGATGCAATGGCACATCCCTCCACCTCACCTCCCAATGTGCATGGAATTAGGAATTGGATCACTTGTTTAGCTCATTTGATTCCTTATAAATTGTTAAATACTTTCCTTTCCCTTCACTGTTCTGCCAAACATTCATATTCTAAATTAAGAACATGATTTCAAGAAATGCTGCTGCCTAAGGCAAATAGAAGAATGGCACCACTCCCATTCCATGTACAGAACCTGACCAAGCTGGTACATCAGAATGGGCAATAAGATAAATGGGTTGCTGTCAGTTTTTCAGGCTGTATGGCCATGTTCCAGAAGCATTCTTTCCTGACGTTTCACCTGCATCTATGGCAGGCATCCTCAAAGGTTGTGAGATGTGTTGGAAACAAGGAAAATGGGGTTTATATATCTGTGGAATGTCCAGGGTGGGGGAAATAACTCTTGTCTGTCGGAGACAAGTGTGAATGTTTCAACTGGCCACCATGATTAGCATTTAATGGCCTAGCAGGTTTCAGGGTGTGGCTTCTTACTGTCTGGGAGCATCCCAGCAGATTGGAGGAGGGCAATTGTGGTCCCAATTTTCAAGAAGGGAAAAAAAGGATGACCCAAAGGATTACCATCTGGTCAGCCTCACATCGATACCAGGCAAGATTCTGGAAAAGATTGTTAAGGAAGTGGTCTGCAAACATGTAGAAGCAAATTCAGTCATCACTAATAGTCAGCATGGATTTATCAAAAACAAGTCATGCTCAACTAATGTGATCTCTGTTTTCGACAGAGTTACAAGCTGGGTAGATGCAGGGAGTGCCATGGAAGTAGCGTATGTAGTCTTCAGTAAGGCCTTCGACAAGGTCCCCCATGACCTTCTGGCAAACAAACTAGTCCAATGTGGGCTAGGCAAAACTACAGTTGGGTGGATCTGTAACCGGTTAAGCGAACAAACCCAGAGGGTGCTCACCAATGCTTCCTCTTCATCCTGAAAAGAAGTGATGAGTGGAGTGCCGCAGGGTTCTGTCCTGGGCCCAGTACTGTTCAACATCTTTATTAATGACTTAGATGAAGGGTTAGAAGGCAGGATCATCAAGTTGATGACACCAAATTGAGAGGGATAGCCAATACTCCAGAAGACAGGAGCAGACTTCAAAATGATCTTGCCAGTAGGCATGAGAAAAAAGTTATGAAAATGATTCGTTTCGTAAGAAATTAGTAAGAAATGCTACTTTCGAGCGTTTCCGCACCTGGAACGCCAACCAGGAAGTGGACTTTCTTTTAGAACCTCGGGGCCAGGATTTTCTTAAGTGTCGTTATTAGGTCGTAAGGGGGCATAAGGGGGCACCTCCTTCTCTCTCACCACCCTCCCGCCTCCCTTGCCAATATTATGGCAAGGCAAGCCCTAAACTCGCTCCTTCCCTTGGCTGGAAGGAAGCCTGGAAAAAATGTAAACAGAGAGGATTACTCAGAGTAAATCTGCAAAGGAGGGCACTTTGGATGAAGGGCCCTCCTTGCAGATTTACTTGAGTAATCCTCTCTGTTTACATTTTTCCAGGCTTCCCTGCCTCCTGTCCTGCCAGGATCTAAGGCATCAAAGAGTATTGGGGTGAGAAACCAACCTAATGTATAATAGAATGAATGCTACTGTAAGTGCCACTGCCTAATATTATAAGTAATCCAACTGGTCATACCTAATTCCATGCACATGCAATAATACAGCAGTAATAACAATAACAAGAGGTAAAATTCAAACCGAAGTATTCTGAGTGGTCCCTGCCTCATGCAAACGGGCTCATGCGGTGCAAACGGTGCAAACGGAAATTAGCCTGGGGGGAAAAGCCAGCTTGGGAGCACACACATACATATTCTTGGGAGGGGGGATTTGTTGCAGAATCCCGGCCTCATAGAGAAGATTCTGCAGCAAACCCCCCCCCCCCCAAAGAATATGTATGTGTGTGCACCCAAGCAGAAAACGCTGTCTTTTCCCGGGCTAATTTCCCGGGCTCACAAAGAAGAGGCAGGGACCACTCAGAACACTTCGGTTTGAATTTTACCTCTTCTTATTGTAATTACGGCTGTATTATTGCATGTGCATAGAATGTAGGTATATGACCAGCCTGGGCAAACTTGGGCCCTCGCCCTCGGGATCGGGGTGAGAGAGAGCAGCGAGGAGCGAGGGGGGCTCCTCCTCCTTTCTTTGCTGCTTCCAAGAATAGAATACCCCCTCCCTCCTCTCCTTCCTTCCCTCCCTCCTTCCTATTTGGAGAGTCCCATCTAGAATTCAGTGTGATTGATTCAAGTTTTGGCCTACAACTCCCAGAAATCCCAGCCAATTTACCAACTGTTAGGATTTCTGGGAGTTGTAGGCCAAAACCATCTGGAATGCACATGCTCTGGCATACGAATTACTAACGGATTTCGTTAGTACTTAAGTTACATTTCCGAAATTTTTGGGAAATTTTTTGTAAGTCTTTCTTTACTAATCAAAAAATCCCCCCTTTGATTTACGATTCACCATTTTAGGATTCTAAACCATGCCTACTTGCCAGACTAGAGAGATGGGCCAAAACTAACAAAATGAAGTTCAACAGTGACAAATGTAGGATATTCCACTAAGGCAGAAAAAATGAAATGCAAAGATACAGAATGGAGAACGATGCCTGGCTCAACAGAAGGATGTGTAAAAAAGATCTTGGACAACAAGTTAAACATGAGCCAACAATGTAATGTGGTGGCAAAAAAAAAACAATGGGATTTTGGCCTGCATCCAGGGAAGTCATGCCACTCCTCTATTCTGCTTTGGTTAGACCACACCTGGAATGTTGTGTCCAATTCTGGGCACTACAATTGAAGAGAGATATTGACAAGCTGGAATGTGTCCAGAGGAGGGTGACTAAAATGATCAAGAGTCTGGAGAACAAGTCCTATGAGGAGCGGCTTAAAGAGCTGGGCATGTTTAGCCTGCAGAAGAGAAGGCCAAGAGGAGACATGATGACCATGTATAAATATGTGAGAGGAAGTCATAGGGAGGAAGGAGCAAGCTTGTTTTCTGTTGCCCTGGAGACTAGGACGTGGAACAATGACTTCAAATTACATTAGGAAGAACTTCCTGACTGTGAGAGCCATTCAGCAATGTGACTCTTTGCCCCAGAGTGTGGTGGAGGCTCCTTCTTTAGAGGATTTTTAAACAGAGGCTGGATGGCCATCTGTCAGGGGTGCTTTGAATGAGATTGTCCTGCTTATTGGCAGGAGGTTGGACTGGATGGCCCATCAGGTTTCTTCCAACTCTATGATTCTTTGATTCTATCCTTTATTGAGAGGTGATTAGCTGTCCCTGATTGTTTCTTGTCTGGTGCTCCCCTGTCTTTATTTACTGTTATGATTTTAGAGGGGTTATTTAATACTGGTAGCCAGGTTTTGTTCATTTTCATGGTTTCTTCCTTTCTGTTGAATTGTCCACATGCTTGTGTATTTCAATAGCTTCTTGGTGTAGCCTTACATGGTAGTTGTTAGAGTGGTCTAGCATTTCTGTATTCTCAAATAATATGCTGTGTCCAGGTTGGTTGATGGCCATACAGCCCAAAAAAATTGCAGTAACCCAGTGATTCTGGCCATGAAAGCCTTCGACAACACAAATAAAATAGATGTTTCCACCATTTCTGAGGGAAACCAGGTGGTTCCGTAATGAAACTTAGCTCCCCACCCCCCACTTCTCCCTCCTTCCTTTTTCCCCCTTGTGTTTTTTAGATTGTGAACCTCAGGGAAGGATCTGTTTAACCACTAATATTTATAAGCTTATCTGGGAGCTGTTTAAGCTAAAGAACAGGATAAAAACACTTAAGAAAATTAATAAATTAGCTGACAACAGGAGGATAAAAGAGAGGGAAGAGGTGACTCATACTTTTAATATGTTGTTTATTTTTCAGCTGTCATGCTATTCTGTAAAATGGTTAAGGTTTATAATGTACATTTCTTCTCCCAACAGAGATAGCTTTGCAATACAAAAAAGGACTTATGAGTGCATTATGAACTTGTGGATATAAATGATGTCAGGGCAATTCACCTTGCAGTTTTAAATTGGTCCTTCTAAATGGAGTGAGGAATTTTCCTCTCTTTACTGTACTCATCTTCATAATAATTGTTGTATTTTTCCAGTCCTGAGGCTCAAGGAAGCTTGCAAAAATTAATAAGATACAGGGTGGAAGTTCTTATTCTACAGTACTTTCAACAAAAAGTTGAAAGTAGAATAAGACATAAGAATGATATTTCACAATTATGAAAAGCCCTTTCCTCACATATGGTTCCCAAAGATCTGTTAAGATTAAAAGGATTGCTGCTACCCATAGAAGGCTTTAGCTTAGCCTCTTTGGAGAGGATGTTCAAGAACTTATAAGCAATTACTGAGATGGTCTTTGCCTGCATTTCTACAAAGATATGATTGTGAGGATGGCGGGATGGAAAAGTAGGCTATGTACATTCTGCGAGACTGGGCATCTGGAAGGTATTGCAAGAGCCATTGAGTCATCTCCCTATATGCAAGAAGACTCATGGAGCTTCTTTCTCAGAATCATAAAGTTGGAAGGTAATACAATGACAATCTAATCAACATCCTAATATGTGTTGGGCCTCCTCCTTCCTTCCTTCCTTCCTTCCTTCCTTCCTTCCTTCCTTCCTTCCTTCCTTCTGAAAAGTATAGTGAGAGGTTAATAAACTCTTAATTCTATTCATAAGAATTTAAAATGGAAATATAAAACAAAAAGAAAAGAATTAAGGTAATTTAATCTTAAAATCACCAAAGGCATTCTTGTTTTGTTTTGGAATATCCATGAAATGGATGTAGTAGTTCTTCCATCTGCTTTGTTTCAGATCACAGCAGACGTCTTATGGAAGCATTGAAAATATTAAATCTGGATGCACTTTATCCACACTTTGCAAGGAGTGGACAAGGAAACTTTTACTTCTTTGTGTGCACTATCCCCAAGTGTGTGTGTGTGTGTGTGTGTGTTTGACAAATCTTGCAAAAGACAGGATTCCTAACGGAGCTCACACAAGTCCAACATAAAATATCTAGGAACAATATATAAACAAACTAGACAATATTTGAAGGTTGGATAAAATAACGTCATTGTGTTTCTTCTCCCCTTCTCCCATGTATGGTAGTTGTCGATGGTTTGTATATTTGAAGAAGGCTTAAATTTCAGATAATTACAACATTTTAAGTAGTAGCAATTGAAGGGCAGGAGAGCGCAGGTAAGTTCAAAGGCAGCAAAGATCAAATGCTGGTGAATGTTGTCTTCATAATAAACAAATTTCATTACTCACTTCAGGTTGAATGGTGTATTTGCCTCTCTCCTGTGAATGGTTTGACATATAATCTAGTTATGGGCCAGTCTGAATATGGAAAACTTCACTTTGGTGACCTTGCTGAACTTCAGTGGCCTAAATCCTCATGAGACAAATCCCATGCTGTTGCAGGTTTGTGTGGTTACAAAAAGACTTAGGACATTGCTGTCAAACTGTTCTTTAAATAGTCTGTATTATTGACAAAATACATATTGGGCACAAGGAAAACTGCTGGTTTGGGACAAGGCTGAATATTGCAGAACACAAAGATCATAACATTGGGAAGGACAACATCTCCTATAAATGTCAGGCATCCTCTAAAACTCTCATGAGAACTCTGCTCCAGATCAAGGCTGAGATATAACATAGCATCATAGTCTATAGCCACAGTACCATGGCTCAATGCTATGGAATTCTGGGATTTGTCATTTTGGGAGATGTTCACCCTTTTCTATCACATAGCTTTTGGTGCCACAGCAAATTATAAATTCCAGGATCCCATAGGATGGAACTATGAGAGCTAAAACATTGTTAACCTGCTATAATTCTGCAGTATGAGTGGTCTCAAATAGTTGAATAGTTATCAGGTCCAACCTCTTGTTCAATGCAGAATCTCCAAGTTAGACCATTCTTGGCAGGTGATCATCCAACCTCTTTTTGAAGACAACAAGAATAAGAGACACCACTATCTCTCTAGGCAATTGGCTCCACTGCTGAAATACTCTTGCTGTCAACAATCTCCTTCTAAGGTTCAAACAAAATGTACCATCTTGTAATGTAAAGTAATGAGACACAGTTTTACTTTCTAAGACAGCAGAGAAAAGGCCAACCTCTCCTGTCTGTTATATCCCTTATTATATTTAACAAGGAAATCATGTCACCTCTCAGTCTTCTCCTCACCAAGCTGAACATGTCCAGGTCTTCTATGGTTTTGCCTGTTGTGGTTCCTGCTCTGCACTCAAAATGCCATTTGAGTAAAACTACTATCGCTGAGTATATTTTCCTTTTGTACAGCTAACCACATACATACGTATGCACAACACAATAGGTCGATTCACCATTACTAAGATGTTAACAACCTTTTTATTCTGACTATTATTATTGCAAGGCTATAGACATAGAATTTTCAACTCTACACATTATACACAAATCTAAAATGAATTGTGATAGTGTGCATATTTTCCCCAATACTGGAAATACAAAAACTTGCAGTCGCATGGTGACTCAAACCATGGAGTTCTCTTCTCCAGTTTTTCCATTTATCACAAAAGGACAAAAGGAAAGAGGAGCTACATGTCTAGTAATGATGTATTTGATAAAGACCTTCCTTTCTCTCTGTTCCAAATATATTGCAAATCAATTTCATTGGCAGTTAAAAACCCAGTTATAATAAGAAAAGAAAAAAGCATTCTTTCTACCTACCTTCTCTGCAGCCTTCATAGTTTTACAAATTCTTCCTATTAGATATCCAGCTTGCCATTAGTTGTTCTTAATTGCTTTATTTTCTGTGTTGCAATGCACTAAAAACTTCATCTAACTCATGAGACATAATGGATGTAGGTCCACATGAAGGGTATTTAAACTATCCCTCATTCCTCCTTGATCCAGATCAACACTGGAGGACATCTACACCTACTCGGTGACTTTTTTTTTACTGGGTCATTATGAAGAGTTTAATAGAGTCTTATTTGCAATCTTTGGTCACAACTTTAATCATTTGTACATGATGCCCGTATTCATGATGCCTCTAGGACTAGAGGGCACTCCCTGAAGCTCCAAGGTAGGAAAATTAGGACTAATAAAGGGAAATATTTCTTCACCCAGAGGGTCACTGGGTTATGGAACTCACTTCCAGAAGAGGTTGTGACAGCTGTCAGCCTGAACAACTTCAAGGCAGGATTAGACAGATTCATGGATACCAAGTGTATCGGTAGTTACTGAAAAGGACATTCAAGTGCCACCTCGGAGTTGGTTGAGGTAGGCAGGATGTCCCTGGGTACTGGTTGTGGGGGGTCGGGAGCAGGTCAGGGTTTTGCCCTCCCTTCTGCTCGAGATCCCCGTGTACAACTGGTGGGCTACTGTGTGATACAGAATGCTGGACTAGATGGGCTGAGGTCCGATTCAGCATGGCTCTTCTTATGTTCTTAGTTCAAGGGGAAACAGGGTAGTTGTGTCCTATCATATCAGGTTGAGGGTCTCTATATAGCAATGGTTCTTAACCTGAGAGCCACGAACCACCAGTGTGCAGCAAAAACAAAAACTTTGGTCCTCGAGCCTCCTTCCTCTTTATTTTTTTGTTTTATTTATTTTATTTCTGCTCCTTTCATGTTGCCTGACACTCCTTCCCTGTTGCTGACCATGGCAAATGTTCTGTATCAGAAACTAGAGCTGAGTGGTCTATCCAATGCAATTTTCTGAATCAGTACTCCAAACTGAATCTAAAGTTGACCGAAAATTGATTCGTAACCCTTTTGGTACTAATGTTGGAGTGATCCCTGGTCAAAGTGGTCCCTGGCCAGAAAAGGTTGGGAACCACTACTATATGGGATCTTTGGGATGAGGACATGTGGATTCATGTCTGTTTGGGATCAAGTAGCTCCATCTTACTCCCATGTACCAGAGAAATCATATAATAGCATCAATATATTGGCTTCCTATGTTTGTGACCCAAGATGTCCCCAACAACCCAGCTGACTTACATTGATTAGAAGGCAGGTCAACAGAACATTGGCCTCAGATCCATGCTGATGTTGAGGCTCTATAGCCATAACAAATACATTTTTAGCCTTTTTTTACTCTTAAGAGATTGTTGTCAATGTATTTTTTATTAGGAAGGGGACATTTGCCTTTGTTCTGCAATCTTTTCCCATTAGCATTGAAGTCTGCAATCAAGTTTACTACCAAGTCCCCAAATCTTTCCTTGTGGAATGCAATTTGAGGGGTCGGATGCTGATAGGTACTCATTCCAATCTCTAATTAGCAAGGAGAAAGAAGAAATTAACAGACTCCAGGGCTAATAGAAAGATAGTGAGGTTCTGCTGAGGCAGCCTCCGTAATTCACATGCTCCTTTGATGCATATAAAATGCTAACTTGCAACGCTTGTTAATTTTTTTTATTTTGCAAACGCTCTATAAAAATTATACCTTCCTCAATATTTTATGCCTTTTATTTATGTTTTATGATAACAAATAAATGCTTAGAAAGCGGTACAGGAAAGCAGGTTTTATGATCCTAGGAAAGGAACCCCTTGCCGCGTGAAACACCTGTTATGCAATGTGTCCTATAGGACTGAGATAAAAAGATTCGGTAATTAGAGGTGGGCAAGAACACAGATTTTAGGAAGGCATCCAGACTAGGCCTCTTCCAGTGCCAAACATTTATACTGACAAGCATCATATTGTTTCTCCTATCAGAGATCGCTTTATGATTTCCTACCTCCTATTTTTTACCCTATTTATCCCACCAATTAATAGGCATTACTTCTGGAAGTGAACCAACAGCCTTGTTGTTTCTTTTCATTGTTTGTTTTCACATCTTTAATAAAGTGCTACTTGATTAACTGAATGATGGATAGATGTGTTGAACTTATACTCTTTCTTTTTCCTGGGATTATATCCTAATCAGTAATAAGAAAAAATTATCACTTTCATTTCTTCTCTAATAAGAAGTGTTTGAGGTTTCAAGTGTTTCTCATTCAAATATGCAGATATATCTTCAAGAATAAGCTGAATTATTGCTCTGGCACAATGACATTCATTAGATCAGCAGTTCACAACCTTTTTTTGACTAGGGACCACTCTCCAACATTAGTACAACAGTCTCGCTTATCCAACCTTTGCTCGTCCAATGTTCTGTATTATCTGCCTCCTGCCTGGATCCACAGCTGGCTCCATATATTGCAATGTTTTGGAACTAAATTAATAAATACAATAATTACTGCATTTAGCTTATCATGTATTGAGCTGCTTTTGTTGTCGATTTGTTGTAAAGCACAATGTTTTGGTACTTAATCTGTAAAATCAAAACGTAATTTGACATTTAATAGGCTTTTCCTTAATCCCTCCTTATTATCAAACCTTTTCACTTATCCAACATTCTGCTGGCCCGTTTATGTTGGCTAAGTGAGACTCTACTGTACCAAAAGGGTTACGAATCAGTATTTGGTCAACTTTAGATTCAGTTTGGCTATTTGAGGTGCTGATTCAGAAAATTGCATTGGATAGACCACATCAGCTCTAGTTTCTGATACGAAACATATGTAATCCAGTAGTTGCCATCTGCTTGTCCACAGAAAACCATATTTAATAATCTAGAGCTGATATGGTCTATCTAAGGGACCAGGGCTAGTCAGTAACAGGGAAGGATTGGCAGGTGGCATGAAAGGAATGGAAATAAAATAAAATAAGAGGAAGAAGGCTCACGGACCAGATTTTTGTGCTCACGGCCCACTGGTGATCCACGACCCACAGGTTAAGAACCACTGCATTAAACAGGGCAGGTATTACACACATGTAAAGGACTAAATACTCTCTCAGACTATTTATTTAACACTAAAATGGCTATATATAGAGGAAATCAAATGTTGAGTTGTAAGTGCAACACACTTTGATCCCTGGTCTCGGATTTTGCTTTCTTCCCTATTTGATGTAGATGGGGTGCCTTTAATCCACAAAGTTTAGGACCAGTAGTGTTTTGGATGTGTTTTCCACAGTTAAAGTAGAAAAGGCATAAAAGGTAAGTTTTTTCCCCAGATTATGGAATCTCTGTTTTCTTTAATGAGGTATCTTGGAGATGGCACCCAAATTAAACATGAAATCCATTGATGTCAAATATAAATCTTATACATGTGGCCTAAATGTAAATTCATACTCAACATTTCAAATATTGTTGTGCATGAACAAAGTTTGTACATGCTGAACCATCAGAAAGCAAAGGTGTCACACTCTCAGCCACCCATATGGATGATTTTGGATTTTAGAGTTATTGGGGTGTGGGAAATCCAGACAAGGGAGACTCAACTGCATTGGCTGGAATCCTTTTGATGCTCACACATATGTAAATTACCTTATGCATTTCTTAGGCCATGGCATAATGTTTGCATTCCTTTCATAATTGTGTAAGCAAAAACAATCTAGAACTGAAACTGCTCCTGATAGAAATTGGTCAACTATCTATACTGCCCACTTCATCACACTAGAGAAAAATCCACTTAAAATCCAGTTTCTGCCTCCTGCAGAATTCTGGGGCTTGTGGTTTAGTGAGGTTGTTAAAGGCTCTTCCATAAACTACAAACCCCAGAATTCTTCAGGAGGCAAAAACCAGATGGATTTTTTTCTCTAGTGTGATGATTGGCTTCGATGAAGCAGAATTTTACACTCATACAGTTGTGTAACAGTTGTGTGGCATGGCCTTGTTAGTGATTTGCAATGTCACAATGTCACACAAGCAATCTGTAATGCAATGAGCACTTATATTTGTATGCACAACACACATCCATGTAAAACTGCATGCAATATACATCCATGTGCAATGGCACTGCAAACATAAATCTGCTTCAACAACCTTGAACTCTACAGTCATGCTACATTATACAAAAATGATCGACTCTTTCTTTGAGGGAACTTATACATTTGTATGTCAACAATAAGATTTATTCCTTCCTTTTCTTTGTATTTGATTGTGATGGGGATGGTAGAAGTGTTCTGAACTTTTAAAATTGCCTTAAAACTAAAAAAAATTGAAGCCTATGGGAAAATCAACCATTTCTTTCTCTGATCTTCTCCAAAAACATTAGTCACATTCTGCTAAACATTCATTTGATTGACAGGCTGGAAAAGGGCAGCTCTTTTAAGTGTAAATGTGATCACAAGAGCACTTCAGGATGAATACATTACAGATAAAGTGGATTCAGGCCTTTCTTTTCACCTGCTTTTGTGTTGTTACACACAAAGCTCATCCATATTTAATACCTGTTTTCTTTTTTCCTGGCACATGGTTCAAATAGGTTGGAAAATGTACAAGAAGATATAACAGTGATAATCCAAAGCCAAAACACAAGCCCCACACATGCTCTTCTTGGAAAATGGTCAATCTGACATTTTTAATCCAAAAATGTATGAGAGTTGTACTGAAGTCAGGACAAAAGCTGAGCCTTCAATATCAAGAGGGAATTCATTTGTGCATATGTATTGCAGGGTGATGACAATGGAAAGGGGCAACATATTCGAAAGATGAACAGAGCTAGACTAAATTATTTGTTTGGGCTCCAGCTTCCAAAATCCACAAGCACCATGGCTACTGCTAATAAATATGGATAGTGGCCAAAATCCAATTACAGATATGGAATGAAGATAGTATACCAGACGACAGTACTGGGATCTATAATGGCCATCTACAATAAAACAGGATATATAAGGCTTCTATTTGGGAGCACCAGCTAAGACAAACCTCACAAGAGACTCTATACCTTGTCTTTGAACCATGGAATGAAGTCCCCATGGTTTCTCATGTTTTGCTTGCTATGAAAGGTAGAAGAATGCCTCAGGCTAGGCATGCTAGTTAGTATTCTTGGAAATGTTACACATGAAACAAGGGACCACTCCATGCCGATGTATCTGTAGTTGGGATTAACCTGTATGATTCCAGCCATAAAGTTTCATGTTCTTGGATGGTATATGATTATTCATTGGTCTCTTCAGTGTGTCATAAACACTTGTTGGAGTCCTTTTGATGCCAACTCTATGTAACTTCCATTTCATATGTGATTCTACTTTTTTGGCCATTGTGCATTGGATGCATTTAGTTCATGCTTTTGTAGGTTGGATGCACAAATGTGTCTACTTCACGTGAGCTGAAATTCTATTGCTATTCCTGTCAAATGTAGAGTCCATCTAAAATACAGACATGTGCTTTTCATATTAAGAACAGACAAGCATCTCAAGCTTTGAGGACTACCTGGAAAGGAATCCCGCTGGAACATTGCAGCACACCCAAATACCTGGGAGTCAGGCATGTAGCCGGGGGGGGGGGGCTGTTTGAGAGTCTTAAGCCCCCCTCCCCATTCTCAGGGTGGTCCACGAGAAGGCCTTACTGGTACACTATTTAAACTGTTATGTTTATTCATATCATGATCTGATCAATATGCTCAATATATCCCATATGCATGGGGGTATTGAGATAATGATACAAAAGGTTTGCTAGGGTAGCTCTCTCACTCAGACTCAACCCCCCCCCACTCAAACTCAGCCCTCCCCGAATCAAAATCCTGGCTACGGCCCTGCTGGGAGTCATTCTGGACCATGCTTTGACCTACAAGAAGCACTGCTTGAATATCAAGGAAAACGTAGGTGCTAGAAATAACATCATACAAAAGTTGACTGGCACAACCTGGGGACCACAACCAGATACAGTGAAGACATCTGCCCTTGCGCTTTGCTACTCTGCTGCTCAGTACACATTTTCAGTGTGGAATATATCTCACTGTGCTAAAACATTGGATGTGGCTCTTAATGAGATATGCCGCATTATCATAGAATGTCTACGCCCTACACCACTGCAGAAATTATGCTGTTTAGCCGGTATTGCACCAACTGACATCCGTTGGGAAGTAGCAGGCAATAATAAAAGGACCAAGGCAGTGACATTTCTGGCCCATCCCCTGCTCGGATATCAGCCAGCATTCCAATATCTTAAATCAAGAAATAGTTTTCTAAGATCTACAGAGATACTCGCAGGAACACTTCAGCAAGCAAGAGTCCAAAAGTGGCAGCCTAAAACCCAGCACCTTAAGCCATGACTGATACCAAATGAGAGACTCCCTCCTGGGCACACAGGTGACTGGGTGACTTGGAAGGCACTGAATAGACTCTGCCCTGGCACCACGAGATGCAGAGCTAACCTTAAGGAACGAGGCCACAAAATGGAGTCCACAACATGGGAGTATGAAGAAGAACAAACCACAGACTAATTATGACAATGCAGCCTGAACCCTGCCACATGCACAGTGGAGGAACTTCTTACAGCGATACCAGAGGGTCCAAGAGGCCTGCTACATGTCAAAGGATATTTGCCAAATGTTAAACCCCTAATTTTTTAAAAATACATTACAACTGTACCCTCGGTTTGCTTCTGATACATTAAATAAATAAATAAATAAATAAATAAATAAATAAATAAATAAAGTCATTGAATCAAATTAATTTATCTACATCTTACCTCCTCATTTAACAATTGAATTAGTAACTGTACCACCAACAGAATTCCAGGCACAAGGTTGCACATTATGGTATGATGTACAGCTTTTGGGCAATGTCTTCAAAATACTATTTTATTCACTAGGAATGCAGCAACAGCCACTATGCATTCTCCATTGCACAGGGGGACAGTAAATAGACACACTGATAGGTACAGTATTGGTATTCAGCAGAAGAAGACTGTGACACACTATGTTTTTTGTACATTTACCCTCCAGGGCCATGATTTAGAAGCTTGACTATGCTGCTTTTATTTCTTGCAATATTTTCAGATTCATATTCACTGCTTCCTATAAACATGAGTGAACAAATGAAGCTCATTTTGCCACTTTACTGTATATATTTATATGCTGTCTTGGTGCCTTGTGGAACTGCAGGCATATGCAACAGTATAGGATTATAGGCATGATTACATCAGAAAGATCCATATCAATTGAGAATGTGATCTACCAGAATTTTGCTCATTCCTGTTCAAGAAGATATCTGAGGAAATAGAGATACTGATAACACAATTCCCCCTCTGTTTTAAACATGATTCTCATTTTTCCTGTTTCTGTCATATTTAGACATTGCCAGTTCCCCCAGTTATTTCATGTTTGCCCAGTTGGATCAACTTCTCCTAACTCCTCAAATAGAAACACATTAACATTTGACTCTTGCAAAAAGTGCCACAACAATAAAAGCAAAAGGCTGTCATATTATCTTCTTAAAATAAAACCTCATGGAATACAGCATTTCTCCCACAGAAATTCCTTGTTTCTTTCAGGTTCCATTTTCAATAAGAGTCTGATAAAAAAAAGGTTATGCATTTATCCTAGCTCCTGTGAGAAAGGAAAGAGAATTATTATCTCTGCCTTGAGTATAATGACACAGCCAAAGTATACCACAGTGTGGCCATCAAATAGGAAGAGAGCAAAATAGTTATTGCAGTTATTTTCAAACAGTGGTTTCTGAAAAAAAAATACCGAGAGTTCCTCAATGAAGCAGTGAATGATCCTGAAAGGCAACCTTTTTTTCCATTGATGATTTCTTTTTGGAAATGCACAACTAGAAGAGGGATATAAGTCTTGGGAAGTCTTCGGGTCTGGAAAAACGTGGAGAATATGATTTCGAATTTCTTTCTCTGCATATAACTTTTCCTCTTTCTCATTAAAGATGTCATGTGGCACTTCTTTTCTTTTTGCTTGAGAAAGATATCAAGGGCAATCCCTGGCCCTGCTCTTGATCCCACTTCCATTGCAGTCGCGTTTGGTGGGAATGAGAGATGGGGCCTTCTCGGTGGTAGCCCCTCGGCTCTGGAACTCCCTCCTTAATGAGATCAGATCTACCCCTTCCCTCATGACCTTCCAGAAGAAGCTCAAACCCTGGCTATGGGATTAAGTGTTCACAGAATAGATGGTTTTAATGGACTTTTTAGCTGACAGCAAAGGATTGATTTAGAAGATGACGTGAAACTGCAAACTGTTTTAATGTATCTATAACTGTTTTTAACGTAGGTTAATTGTATATTATGCTTGTTTTATTGTTTGGCGTCGAATGGTGCCTGTTGATAGCCATCCTTAGTCCCTCTTCAGAAATGAGAAGGACGGGATAGAAATACTCCTAATAAATAAATAAATAAATAAAATCTCATTCAACCCCTGTCACGCAGGAATGCACAATCAAGGCATTCCTGCATGGAAACAGACCTCCCTTACTTCATTTGGAATATAGATATTTGGAGACCATAAATAAAATAGAAGAGTTTGATTCCAAATTCTCATCAGTTCCAAGTAGAGTGAGCAAAACAAACTGGTCTACATCTAGTGTTATGCAGGTGCATAGCATAGAAATTTATTTCCTTTTCCCCTCTGCTTTAGGACCCAAGCTACATCAAAACTCGCTATAAAGTGTTTCCTACACATCTGTAGCAAGGTTCCAGTAGATGCAGCTTCTCTTCCCACAGCCCATGGAGATATGTTGGAGATATCCAGTTGAATACAACCCATAAGCACATCATTTAGTCTAGCATTTTATGTCTCATACTAAATACCTAGCTAGATTAAGGAATTCTATACCCTGATGTTTGTACATCCTGATGTTTGTACATTTTTATGCTGGTCATTGACCATAATAAATCTTGTCAATCTATAATGGTGGCATGAAACCAATGACTGCCGTATCATTTCTCCCCACAGTAATTTGGTGGAATGCTGCATCTGAATCTGAAAAGCCCTTACAAGCATCATGACTAACAGACCATTTAGTCTAATATGGCCTTACCCTGATGTTTTCTTCTTTAATATCTATTCGAGAATGGTAAAATCATCTTAAATTCAATGGCTGAAGCATCGGTTGGTGATAGGGGTAGTGATGTGGGCTGGTCGTTTCTCTCTTTTGCTGGAGACTATTTTCAGGACTTTTGGGGTCTATTTTCAGGCAGGCAAGGGACAAAGTTCTGCCCACATACCAAGGAATTGTGCTTGAGAAATAGCTTGCATATGGAAGCATATGATTCCATATGTCACAAGTGTATACATAGTATAACCACCAACCCAGCCAAGGTTTATGCCAGTGTAATGATCATGAGAGATTTCCAGTCAGTGTATTTTTTTTGTCTATGACAGATGTGAATAATAATTTCATTATAAATTCATAGCATTTTTCATGTTTTTCAGAGAGTAAGGGGCCTTCATTAGGGACAGAAACTCAATACTTTACATTGCTATTAAAATGCAGCAAGATTTGATAATTGGAAAGAATAATTGCATTGTGTCAACATATATCCCAGAGACATTTTGACTCATCCTTATTCATTCCTTCTTACTCTGCAAGCTTTCAGCCAGGGAAATATTTTGTAAATCAGCACTATACTGAAACCTTGCAGTGTAGTTGCTTCATTACATCACTCTAGAGAATTAATATGATTCAATTTTAGTTCATAAAAATACAACCCCTTTGACATCTAGAATACAGTATATAACAGTTTGATAAAAATGTGATATTTACAGGTATGCATATGATTTATTTCTGATGAAATTGACTAAGTAATATGGTGACCTCTAACATCAGTAGCAAGTGTCAGTCATTCCTTTAAAAGAAGTGCAGCCCTTCATAATTGCAACACAAAATATATTCAAGAGTAGAAAGACCAGGACAACTAAGCCTTAATGTTAAAAAAGGTGTGCCCATGAGCTGCTTACCTTGTGGATCGTCAACATTTGTGTTTCAAACAGTATTTGACTGAAGAGCATTTTGCTAAATGGGTTCACGTTGAAGTCTTTTGGACAAGTCTACTGTTGATCAAATGGAATGACAGTAGGAAGAATCTAAAAAATCATTAAGTGTGACTTCTGACAAGATCTCATAGGTAAGAACTATCTTCGCAAGCAAGCCAATTTTCAATTTTTGCAAATTGGGAATGGGCAAGAATATTCAAAACTATTTAAAAAATGGTTAAACACATGTTACGAGAAAACATGATATGAAGAATCCTCAGATAAGATTCTTCAGTTTGGAAGTTGTTTGGCACATACTTGTCTGTGGGTATTTAGCACAGAAACTGTATTTTCCGGACATAAAAAATATTTTTTTTCCTTTGCAGAGCATTGGAGCATTCTACACAGAATTCAGATGTGCTTGAGTTGACTGAAAATGCCATTTTCCAGTCAAAAGAACCATAAGCAAATTTTGTGCAGAATTTTGAATAAGCTTCACACTGCAGTTTTAAAAGTCTTTCTCACAGTGGAAAGGAATTAACTTGTTGCTCTTAAAAAAGAAATGAGGGATCAAGTACATCATTGTGTTATCAAGTAGGAACCCTGATAAATTCTCCCAATTTACAATTTAAGAGAAAATGTGAAGTTCTGCTATTGAAAAACTGGAAAGTGAGACCACCCTTTGTTCTTTCCACTGCAATGGTTCCTACATATTTGAGCAGTCTAGTTCTCACATTGACTCATATTGTCCATATGGTGCACTGTGCTATAAAATCCATAAAGCAATTTGGCTATGTCCAATATACGTAGGCTGTGAACTTGCACTTTGGGCTGATACTGCAAATATAGACCGTGAGTGTCAGTCATTACTATTCCTCCACAGTCACAAAGATGTATCTTGTTTTAAGGAATTAGGAAGGCAGAAAGCAAGCAAGAAAGGGGAAAATGTTTCTATGCATCAGACATTACAAATAATGAGAGGGCAAGATAGGTACAGAAGATACAGAGCAAAACAGGCATATACACTTTCTAATTGGCTCTATGAAACAATTGAAACTTCTTTCAAACAGATGCAGTAATTGTATATTTTTGAAGTGCACATACTTGTCTTCCATCACTTAAAGTATGTTTCAGAACATTTTGAAATGACTACATTATTGATGGCAATTTTTTCAAATCTATACCATTCTGAATGCATTTTTATTGTTCCACAAATCATACTGCCAGATTGGAAGTGACTTCAGTTTACAGATTGCTTTCAGATCTACATTTATTTCTAAGAGATGTGAACTGGGAGCCTTCAAGTAAAAGCCAAACCAAAATTATGTTGGTTAGTCCTAAATAGAATAGAACCATTACACTAATAGTTGAGTGGTGAGTCAACACATAGGCAAATTCAATGGATTGAATGGATCTATTGTATTCAGGATTATCAAAAGTATTTAGGTGGAGAACTTTAAGTCTCCTCTAAGTTTATATGAAGACGTTATTACAAAACGTCTTCATATCATATTCCATTGCCCAGAAATACAAGTCTTGATTACACCAATTTCAAAGTCTCAAGGACATATTAGCCAAGATTGAAAAATTCTGACTAATATAGTCACCCGTATTTTCACCCATCATTTGAGAGGCATCCGCTTGAGAGAATAACAATTGTGGGTTGGTCTTGTATACACAATTGTTATACCCATTGTTATTATTGTGTGCCATCAAGTCATCATTGACTTACAGTAATGAAGAAAGAGAGACCTCCAAGAGTTCTATTCATCAACTGCCCTGCTGAAGTCTTGCAAATTGAAGGCTGTAGTTTTGTTTCTTGAATCAATCCAAATGTGGTATTTTCTCTCTATGCTCAATTTTACCAAGCATTACCATCTTTCCCAATGAGTGATGTTACCCATGATATGTCCAAAGTATGGCAGAGTCGGTTTAGTCTTTTTTGCTCCTAGGAAGAGTTCAGACTTGATTTGTTCTCAGACCCAGGTACAGTAGAGTTTTGCTTATCCAACCTTCACTAATCCAACATTCTGTATTATCTGTCTGCCTCCTGCCTGAATCCACAGCTGTTTCAATACATTGTGATGTTTTGGTGCTAAATTCATAAATACAATAATTACTACATAACGTTACTGTATACTGAACTGCTTCTTCTGTTGATTTGTTGTAAAACATGATGTTTTGGTGCTTAATTTGTAAAATCATAATGTAATTTGATGTTTAATAGGCTTTTGCTTAGTCCCTCCTTATTATCCAACAATTTTGCTTATCCAACATCTGCCAGGCCGTTTATGTTGGATAAGTGAGACTCTACTTTGTTTGTTTTTTGGCACACCATGATATTCAAAAATTCCCCTCTGCCAACACATTTCAAAATGAACCAGTCCTCTTTCTGTTGGCTTTCCTCAATGCCTGGTTTCACAAACATACATAGAAATCAGAAATATTATGTGTGTTTCTTACTTATGTATTTAATGGAATCTCTTTATATTTTCATTGCCAGCCTCCAAATGCTTTCTCCTTCACCCAACCTTTGTACAATGGAAAAAGGAAGGTTTACATGACAAGATGTGAAACACACTTAATAAACATAAACAAAGACACCATGATGACTGTTCATTAAATGAGATTACAGGTTTCCGTTTTGATCTCAGAGTTCATGTAGACTTTATTATTGGTGAACTTCTCAATAATCAGACAGAGCCTCGAGGAACTTAATCATTAATGACTTCATCAACTAATGCCATGACATTCGACCGAAGCAATAGAAGTGTCAGCCTGGAGTCTTGGTTTCTCCATTAGGGCATTTTGCTCCAAATCACGAAGAAAGCAAAACTGACATCACACAGAAAGACATCAGAAGTTGTTTTTTTTTTTTTAAAAAAGTGATGGACAATAGAGGGGAAAAGAAGGAAAAAATGACCCATTTTAAAACTGTAATGGTATTGGAGAGGGTTTGGGGGGGGGGGGGGATTGACAAGAATAAAGAAATTATGGGCCTTTCCAGACAGGCCCTATATCCCAGGATCTGATCCCATTTTTTTTGTTTATCTCAGATTATCTGGCAGAATACATTTATATAATACAGTTTAAAGCAGAAAACCCAGGATCAGATTCTGGGATATAGGGCCTGTTTGGATGGGCCCTGTGGCCCCTTCTGCACAGTGTCACGATGCAGGGACTCGGCCCGGCCCCTTAATCACACACACAGAGACGGTAATCAGCTAACTATTTATTGAAGAATAAAGAACAGGTGAAAGGTATTTGTCCATAGAAAGTATCAAAAAGTTCAATCCAAAAGTAACGCGTCCGTAGTAAAATCCAAAAGCAATAGCTTGGCAAAGGCTTGGCATAGGCTTGGCAAAGGCTTGGCAAAGGCTCTGCAAAACAATGCGGATCAGGGAACAAAGCAAAGTCCAAACAGGGCCCAAGAAACTTCTTGGCAAGGCACGAGCCGGTAGCTTGGCTCCGTAGTCCTTCGCTCACTTCACTCCTTGTAAGATAGAAGTGGCCGAGCTACTGAGGATCCGTTCCCACGGATCCTATACTTAATCCCCTTGACGAGGACCCCGGCGCTCTAGGCTTCTCCGCCAATCTGTGCTACGGGACCTCGCACTTCTCTGGCGCTCTAGGCTACCCCTCCTGCTAGACTCAATGCTCCGTCTCCTATCAAAGCTACGTCCTTGCCTCCCAGCACCTGGTTCACTATCTTCATGAGAGTCGAACTCCCTTTCAGCTTCCATGGCCTCCTCCTCCACTGTTTCCCAGATCCTTTCCTGCGACCCGAAACCACCTGGCTTCTCATAACAATCATCGGATTCCACACTCTCCGAATCAGCCTGACCTTCCCAGTTATCATAGCCGTCAGGCCATCCATCATCCCAGGCCAAGCTCTCAGTGGGAGAGGAAGGCCCAGCTAACTCATCAGCCCCTTCCTCCATTTCCTCATCAGCTGCAGCTGGCTCTAATGCAAGGGGGACCCCCGGTGCTGCCCCCTGCCCCCCAGGCACGAAAGAGAACTGGGTTGCTACACACAGCTGTATAAAATCCACATTATCTGCTTTGAACTGAATTTTATAGCAAAGTAGACTAAGATAATCCAGTTCAAAGCAGATAATGCGGAATTCTGCTTTGATAATCTGGATTATCTGGCAGCATAGAAGGGACCTTAGATAACAACTAAAGGTAGGTCTTAATTTCCACTCAGAAACCAGCTTGTGGGCATCCAGGGAAGTTATGCTACCCCTCTATTCTGCTTTGGTCAGACCACACCAGAAATACTGGGCACCTCAGTTGAAGGGAGGTGTTGACAAGTTGGAATGTGTCCAGAGGAAAACGACTAAAATGATCAAGGATCTGGAGAACAAGCCCTTTGAGGAGTGGCTTAAAGAGCTGGGAATGTTTAGCCTGAAGAAGAGAAGGCTGAGAGGAGCCATGATGAGGGCCAGGTATCAAGATGTGAGGGGAAGTCATAGGGAGGAGGGAGCAGGCTTGTTTTCTGCTGCCCTGGAGACTAGGACACAGAACAATGGCTTCAAACTACAGGAAAGGAGATTCCACCTGACCATGAGGAAGAACTTCCTGACTGTGAGAGCTGATCAGCAGTGGAACTTTCTCTCTGCCCCGGAGTGTGGTGGAGGCTCCTTCTTTGGAGGCTTTTAAACAGAGGCTGGATGGTCATCTGTCAGGGGTGCTTTGAATGAGATTGTGCTGCTTCTTGGCAGGGGGTTGGACTGGATGGCCCACGAGGTCCTTTCCAACCCAATGATTCTATGATTCTATGATTTTTGTAAGGGGTTTAGTCAAAATGCTGCTTCCATCAAAAAATAATTTCAAATTTTAAAGCCTTATATGATCTATTGCCCCAATCCTCACTTTATTTTCCTCCCAGTCTGCCCCAGATCTGCTTTCTTGGAACTCTAGACTTCTCATTTAGCTAAGGGTTTCCTCTTTCTCAGCTCATTCGTTTTCACTTGCTGCTTCATCCTTCTGGAACTGCCTCCCTGAATTCAACCATTAGTGGGACATTTATGTGTACTCGTTACATCCTAAATAATACATATCTTTTGCTGACTCAGGTGAAAAAACTATTTATATTTTGTAATAGCTAAAGGGGTATTTTCAGATGAGGCTCAATACATCACAACTAGTTTCTGTTGGTTTACTTAACCTTCCCCATACGCACAAAAGTGTATATACACAAAAGATCCAAGGAGAGACATATTTCTTCTCACAATCAAATAAAATGCAAAGGGAGGGGAAATGAAAGGAACAGCAGCTCTTCAGTACAAGATCAAATCAGGAAAAATGAAAATGCAGGGTACTACTTGGCTGTACTGATTTTTTTAGCCCAGTGCTACATCACAAAACATGGAAAAATGAACACTCTGAAGGAACTGTGTTGGGATCAATGTTTCAGTCTAGGGAGTACAAATTAGGTTGATCCGCTTTGAACTATAGACCAAACAAAATTCTTTTCCATCCCTGCACATGACAACTTGTCTCTCCAAGGGACAATCATTGCAATCATCTCCCCAAAAAGATAGCTGCAGTCAACCATTGAGGCCTATAGTTAAAATCATTGTGTTTTGTTTTCTGCTGAGCATGTAATGGACTGCAGCTTTGTGGTATGGTGTCTGAATTTTCATTTTTCCCATTAGCTATTAGAAAGGGAAAACGTTTTCTTCAGTTGATACCTGCAGCCCTTTGGGCTGTGCTTTCAAAGCGGATATGGCCAAGATGCACTTGGCTCTAAGATGTATTTATTTATTTATTTATTTATTATTCCATCTTGTATTCCGCTCCTCCCTGCAGGCTCAGGGCGGATAACAGCATATAAAATAGGCTGACATGTGGCATCCATGTAGCCATACAATAAAACGCAAGCATAAAAACGCAACATATATCCCGAGACATAAAATAACATACAGTGGCATTCCCTTGAGCCAGGGTATTGCTTATACAGAAGAAGTACGCTGGGTTTGTTTGCCTAATCAAAGGCTAGTCTAAAAAGGGCGGTCTTGCAAGCCCTGCGAAACGGGATAAGCTCTGTAATGGCTCGGGCGTCGTCCAGGAGAGAGTTCCAGAGCGCCGGGGCCGCCACAGAGAAGGCTCTTTGCCTAGTTGTGGACAAGTGGCAGGCGCGGACCGATGGTACCAGGAGCAAATTCAACTCCTCCGAACATAGTGATCTCGGGGGAATGTACGGGGCAAGGCGGTCCCTCAGGTACGCAGGCCCTAGGCCGTGCAAGGCCTTAAAGGTTAAAACCAACACCTTGAAGGCAACTCGGTACTCAATAGGTAGCCAGTGCAACTGCCGAAGGATGGGCGTGATGTGCTCCCTTACCGACGTTCCCGCCAGCAAGCGAGCAGCGGCATTTTGCACCAGCGAAATGTTGACAAGGGAAGGCCAACGTAGAAGGCATTACAGTAGTCCAGTCTCGAGATGACCGTCGCTTGGATCACCGTGGCCAGGTTGTCCCTGGAAAGGTAGGGTGCCAGTCGCCTAGCCTGTCATAGTTGAAAAAATGACGCCCTGCTGGCCGCGGAGACCTGGGTCTCCATGGTCAGCAGGAGGTCCAATTGGACACCCAAGCTCTTAACAACAGGTGACAGGCTAAACCGTTCACCATCTAGGGTAGGCAACCGGCACTCATCCAGACCAGGCCGACCGGGCCACAAGATATCCGTCTTTGACAGGTTCACCTTCAGCCGGCTGGCCCGCAGCCAACCAGTCACGGCCTCTAGGCACTGGTGGAAACAATCGGGTACGGTGTCTGGCCTGCCGTCCATTCTCAGCAGAAGCTGGGTGTCATCAGCGTACTGATAACACTCCAGACCAAAGTCGCGGGCCAGCTGGGCCAGGGGGCGCATATACACGTTGGAATAATAAGGGGGAGAGGATGGCCCCCTGGGGGACACCACAATCAAGTGGGAGTCTCTCGGAGGCCCCCACCCCCCTCCACACGTTGTCCCCGGTCCTGGAGGAAGGAGGCCACCCATTTAAGGGCGGTCCCCCCAACCCCGGAGCCGGCTAAACGGTGGGTCAACAATGCGTGGTCTGTAATAACCAGGATGAACAATCCTGCAAGGAACAAACCCCATCAATCCTTATGTCTAAGTTATTCTGAGTAAATTGGCATCCAGATCTTTCAGGGTCAGAATCTCAAGCCACAATATTTATTATTTATTTACTTACTTCACCTGAATACAATTTTTCTCACCCCAGGGGGGGACTCAAAACGGTTTCCAGAAAGGAGGAAACCATGACATTGAACAAAATCTGGCTACTAGTATTATAAAAACTCTAGAATTAGGACAGTACATAAAGAGCAATACTAAAAAAGGGGGGGGAGTCCAGAGAGGAAACAATTAGGGCCAGCTAACACCTCCCAACAAAGGATTCCCCCAGGCAAGAAGCTACCAGGCTTTGAAGCTGCCTTGAAGATTTGTGACCACATCTCCCCCTATGAACCCATGCAGGCTCTAAGATCTGCCAGGTTTTCCCTCCTCATTGTCCCACCTCCGTCTTTAGTGCTGTTGATGGGGACAAGGGCTTTCTCAGTGGTGGCCCCCAACTCCCTCCCCAGCAAATTTAGACAAGCCCCTACACTACAACACTTTAGGAAAGAGTTTAAATACTTGGTTTTTCCAGCAAGCATTTGATAATGTTTAGACAGTAACCAGAACTGTCTGCCAATCACTTAGCACTTTATATCTACATTCTGTGCATTCAGCTGGGCTACTATATTGATTACATGGATCTTTTAACTGATTCTATTTTTGATAGAGGTTGTTTTATCCAATTTATGGTTTATGTAATGTATTATTTTTTCATGCTGATGTATTTTATTTTATGTATTATGTATTTTATGGATGGCATCTTTGTGTATTATTTTGTAAGCCGCCCGAGACCCTATGGGAGATGGTGGTGGGATATAAAAATTATTATTATTATTATTCAATTCTAATCATGGTGGCCAATGACAACATTCACACTTGCTTCAGACAGACAAGAGTTCTTTCTCCCACCCTGGACATTCCAAAGTTATATAAACCTCACTTGCATAGTTGCCAACAGACCTCACAAGCTCTGAGGATGCCTGCCATAGATGTGGGTGAAACATCAGAAGAGAATGCTTCTGGAACATGGCTATACAGCCCGGAAATCCCCCCCCCCCCCAACAACAACAACAACATCAAAAAGAAAAACCACTGGGTGCTATATTTAGTCTATTTCTAATAAATTGTTGTATACACAAAACCAAGTAAGTTTTGGCATTATGGAATTATAGTACTGTGATTCCACATTATGTACCTTAGTTCCATTCTGTGAAATCCTGGGATTTGTGTTTTCATGTAGTATTATTAGTATTGTCAACCAAAGACTCAGGGATGTTGCTATGGGTAGTGGGAGGAATGAGGGCATTGCCCCTGTCAAAAAAGAATTCCATCTTCTCAATACATCTTTCCTTCAGTCCTCATTTCAGACATCCAAAAGAAAAGGAGGAAGGCAAATATGCTCAGAAGCTACAAATACAGCAAATAGAAGAATTCTAGCAGTAAACAAACCTCAACATCTTACTCTTTGCTATGCTAGAAATTTGAGGACTGAAGAAAAACTGGGGAGAACAGAATTTTTATGGGGCAGTAGCTCACCGAAGAGCAACCCCCTAGGATTCCATAAGATGAACTCATGGCAGTTAAAGTGAAGTCATAGTGCTATAACTATATAATGTTAAAAAACCTGTAATTGATGGGGAGGTGAATTTATTTACAAGACTGAGGAGGAAAGAACATTATATAAAAAAGCAAAGAGTCATTGAGGAATCTACAAAACAAGCCAAAATGATGCAAAATCCCCTTGGACTGTCTTGAGATCATAGTCAAGGACAGACAAGATGGAGGGCAAAAGAACAAAGATGCTGTTCTCACTTCAATTAAAAAGTCTGGCTGTAGCTTAGATGAACCCAACTAACCCATCAGAGAGCTTAATGGCCTGAACCTTCTTAAATCATGGTACCCAAATGGGTTCATACCAGAATTCAGAAAAGGTTATTCTCTTACTAATGAGTAAAGCCTTTGAACATCCTTCACTGAGTCCCACTGAGACAATACAAGTGCTTTGAGCTCAATGTTGTGCTGAAGTAGCTTCTCAAACGTTATATGCAAACAGTGTGGACTACTAAAGAGACAAACAAATGGGTCCTAGAGCGAATAAAACAATGGACAAAATTGCAACCACACGTGCAAGGGAATTTGTGATTGGTTTGCCTTAGGGTCACCCATGGGTCAGAAATGACTTGAAGGCACAAAAGCATGAATTTCACTCAAAATATTGATGTCAATAGAGATGTCAGGAAATTAAGGAACTAACTAGGGAAGAAGACAAAACAAGGTTTAATTTTGCTGTCCGGCAGTAGGCTTCTAGCCTGACCTGAAGCAATTGCACCAACTGAACCATCAATAATGCAGTCCCATAATGAGACTTGACTGAACAAAATTTGCAACTGATTTAAAATACAATGTAATATAGATGGTTGAAAACAATCTCAGTCTACACGATATGGGATTGATAAAAGTAGAGCCATATAGTATGAAATGCTATATGCCTTTCCACTGTATTTTCAATTGGTTAATCTCATAAAATCCACATTAATTTAGCAATTTAGGCAAAATCAGCAACTTTAACAACACATTATTTGAGTTTCTGATTAGCAGCCAAGACAGTCCTGTTCTTCATGGTCTTTGGTACTATAAACTAGAATTGGTCTGGGGCTATTAGAATAATATACATGTTATAAACCTGCCTTCCCAATTGTTTTGGTCTTTTTCTTAACATGCTTTTACCTTTGGTGCATTGCCTTGGGGGCCTTGGCTGGCTGAGAGCTGATAAATACGTAAACAAACAAAGAAATACAATATCTATCCAAAAAGAAAAGAACACTCTGTTCTCTACATCCATTCAGCTTCTGCTGCTAAATATCTCCACCTTACTGGTAAATATCTAGGTTTGCTTTAACACTACACCATGCCTATTTTGCAATATGTCTATTGGGTTTTACAAGTTATTTGCAAATTAATATTTGAGCTACTTCTGTGCAGATACTTCAGTTGTTTGTTTTGTTTTTGGAGATATGCATAATTTGTCTTCTTAAACATTTTCCACTGTTTTGCTTTAACTTCATTTTGAGTTTTCCTCTGAATTTAAAAATAAAACAAAATAGCACCAAGTTACTTTCTGAATTTTGTGCAAGGCTGTACTTTGGCAATCACAGTATGTTGATGTAGGATCACATATTAATTTTGGATTAATTATTATTATGTAGATTTGCATATCAGTCAAACCTATTTATCTAGTGGGTTTTTGGACCAAAATTATGGATTTTGATATAATTCAAAGATAATTCATAGGTTATTCTTTGGGGAAGGGAAAGCACCTCAGGAAGTTATCCACTTCTGGCCACCACTGCTGCCATTTTCCCAATCAGACATGCAAAAACCCTGTTACGATGCTAGATTTTTATTACTACTCTTTTACATGTGTCATTGTCACTGGTTCTTTCCCTCTGGGCTGCTCAGATTGAAGAGGAATGTGTTTACTCATTAATAAAAAAATGGTAGCTTATTTCCCCTGCTAGTGGGGGTACTTACAATATAGACTAAACCAAGCAAAGGAAATGCATTCATATATCATGTGATTATTCAACCTTCTAATTATTATTCATTGAAACTTTGTTACTTCAAATCATTTAAATAGCTCTCCAGGTAGATAATCAAAAATCACAGTTTTTAGATCAATACATTTCATAGTACATATTACATATAATTCAATACATTCCATAAGACCAAAATCTGCACAAAGGTTGTAGTTATTCGCTAACAGGGGTCTGCTATTACCTTATCGATGTGCATTTAAAGCGAATTATTCCCAATTCATATGTTTATAACGTATAATCCACAATAATTGGTCCATGATTGTTGTTACAGTACTTCTATTCCCTTCTTGATAGTGCAGACTTGGAGCGGATTATTCCCAGTCCATGTCTTCTAGCCAAATTCCTGTAATACTGCAGTTAAAACCCTGGATAGCTGATAAATTACTTCTATAGATTGTCATGCACTCACGGATCGTAGTATATTCAATTGTTGGTCTGTGATCTTGAGTAGC